>JAUELG010157035.1:0-10048 GCA_031471515.1 Dendraster excentricus | reverse complement strand
GGGGGGGGGGGGGGGGGGGGGCATTATGGCCCCCGGCCCTATTAGGGTTAAGCAATGGCTTAAAATGATTTAATAAATAAAGCTTAAAAACAATACACATCCTAATAAAACGTGAAAGACAAACTGACAAAACAAACAACAAATATACGTGATAATTACGTCAAAAAATAAGACTAAGAAGAGCATTTGTCAAGCAAAAAATGATAGGAACAATTATATTACTAATCTAACAGAATGCAGTACGAATATTATCAAAGTACAAAGTAAGTCCGTGTCATGTGAAGTCTGGATTATGATCTCTCATAGCAAAATCCGCAATTCAAGTTTGAGCATTCATATCTCCCTTTGTACTTGTATTACCGTTAATGAATTTATTACCGTTTGAAAGCTTTTATTCTCCCCTTCACAATAATATGACATTTGTTATGGAATGTGCGCCATTAAAATGTCGAAAGTGAAATCTTGCAAAAAGCATTACTGTATGGTCAAACATAATGATAATGTCTCAATCAGTCAATACAACGCACTACATCTTTCTAACCATATGCACAAACGTAATTGCACCAACTCAAAATTTGATCCTCGCCATTGAAATTCACGCGTGACCAACTGAACATCATTCTCACAACAAAAGGAGGGTACACTGTTGTTTTATCAATGCATTTTGCAACATTTCAGTATTGACTTTGCCCCATGATTCGGATGTCATGCGAATTCCATGCTAACATATGCATAAAATGTTTTATATCAGTTTAAAGTGGGGAGTACAAGCATTCAAATGAAATACAGTGTCAATAAATGGAGTAAGACAATCATCTAAATCGTTATCAAAAATAATTTCCGAAAGGAGAACAATTAAGATGACTTATATACCGTAATACACGGATATGGGTATGCTGACAACACGTTTTTTGCATAAAAGCTCCAATTGTAATTTTGCATCGTAATATTTAAAGAGAAAATTACAAATAAAAAATTACAATTACTTTGCATTTCAATCAATCGAATCGTTGTAGGGAGACTCCAACTAAGTAAACGGGTTTTGCAAGCGATTTGTATTTAGTAAATCACAAAATAAATTACACACAAAAAGTGAATGTCTCCTAGCATTTGTTCATATATCTAAAATTATTGAACTGATTTTGATTATTCAAACGGTAACGGATATATAATGTTCTTATGCAAACAATGCTTGATTTATGTTTGCATATTGATGGCATTGTTGGTGTAAAATAATGCGTTTTATGACAAAAAAGTATGAAAACAGAATCTGGCGCGTTTGTGATTTGTGTCAGCTTCTACGATAGTAACAAAATAATCACGCATGTTTCTGAACTTTCAGCTACCCTACTCCCAAACAATTTCCTATTCTTAGGTTCGATTATTTCAGAAAAAATGCATGCTTTTGAAAACTGGTTCCACTAAGAACAATTCAGCATTAGTATTGAAATACATAATATATTTGTGTGTCGGTTCATTTTCAATGAAGATGCTAGCTAAAATAGAAAAAGTACGTACTATGCAATATGAAACTTTTACAAAAACGTCTGAACAGTTTTCAGTTGGCGGATGGGGATTAATGGATTAATTTGGATTCTACGAATGAATTACGAATGCGTTCCTCCATTCAAACTATATATTGGTCATTAAAAGAGTTTAACATATTTTGCATAGTATTACTACAATACTGTACTTACTATCGTAAAGCTATTGTGAATCAGACATTTGTTAACATACGTCACGGAAAAGGGTCTCAACAATCAAGAATATATAATCATACATGTAGTCCATCTAAGCGATGGTTGGGTATTTCGCTTTGTAAACGCTTACACATAAGTATTTTTGTGCTGGTCACGTAGCTAGCGCGGGGCACGTAGGGGTCATGCATACCGATTTGGCATTACGTGAAATCTGTGTAAGAACTTACCTACCGGGTGAAATTACGTATAATGCACATTTCACCGTTGGACAATGGTTTAATCGTTTTAGGTCTATAACTTCACAAACAAAAACAAAATTCAAGCCACAATTTATTCAGGCATGCTTGTAAATAACATTATTTTTCACATAATACAATTACTAAAAACAACTTTTAAAATTTTGCTTGCAAAAGAGGAACAGTCTCTTTGAAATTATTTTTGTGACCACTTTTTAAACATGAAAACATTATTATATGGCGTTATTCTATAACCATTAACCATTCATATTGTGCATAAGAAAATTGCGCATTCAGTACTGTTTGCGAGATCAGAATCCGTGAAATACTATTCGAGATATATGCAAAATGCAAAGAGGTAAAACAGTACCTTTCAATCGCGATCTTTCGAGAATCGATTACCGTCAAACTTAATTTGTGTAACTGTCTTTATCCCTGAAAACAAGACAATTTGGTCGTGATGTTTTTTGTTTTGTTTTGTATGGTTAAAGAAATGTTTTGATTTCGTTTGTTTATGTCTGACTAATGGATATATATTTTGTATTAAAAAACGTTACGATTGTTTATGTTTATGAATGAGGTTTTGATTAGTAAAATCTAATCATTGACAATATATTCTTTACTGAAAAGGGTTTATAAAAAACAGAATATTTGAATTAGTTTTGATTTGACACATGTCTCTAAAATTGGAAAACCTTTTGATTGATAGATAGATCGTAGAAATAGATAAACGATATTTATTTATTCACGTCTAATAGCTTGACAGCTGAATTGCACATGAATTACATAGATATATACATTATACAAATCACAAAACATTTAGCAAAACAATAAAAAAAATCGTGTCTTAACTATTGCCTTTATACCATGAACAGTATAAAAACAGTTAATGAACATAAGTATAAACAAGTGTTTAAGTACGATCGAGTTGAAAAGGGTTCTGGAACCATTTTCGAGTGTATTAAAAGCTCTGTCCGATGTTGGTCTAACATTCGGAGAGAATTCCTCCTACTCTTTAAAAGCAACATTTTGCTTGGGTTTCATTGCCCTTTATTCAGTCGCCTACTAAGAGGGGGCATATGCTCCCCAACCATTTGGGGAAACACTCAAACAAATATAAAGGAAAATGTTTGTAAAAACAAAGAAATATAACATGTGTATCCACTAAAAAACTCTTGTTCTGATGTGTTTGTCATTTATTCTATATTTGTCCTTGTTGGTCCTCATATGTGTGAACAGTTAATCAAAACAAAATGCATTCCTCCAGAGATCACTGGAACTATCCTTTAAAAGTGATTGCGTCCAGCTTACAATCTTTATATTCTGACCATAAAGAATATTAAAACAAGTTTCAGGGACAAGGCACACAGCGCAATGTTTTGGGGGTCTCATTTGGTATTAACTAGATTCTGAAAGTTAAAGGTGCAAAACCTTGCAAATCCTGATCATCTTTGTTAATTTTCTTATTCACCTAAAAGATTTTCAACTTCAATTGGTTCATGACAATTTGCTTTACCTGACATTTTCCCCTTACTGTGTTTGTGTTCGAATTGACATTTTTTTCCACTCTTATTGTTATCTCTGTCAATATGTCTCATTGTTACATTAATCCGATATTGTTTTTTTATGGTGTATTGTGTGTTTTATCCAGCTTTAGAACTATGTTTACCACTCTTATTGCACTTCCTTTAACAATGAACTATAAAATATCCCCCTGCATAGCTTGCTTATATTATATATATATCACTTTGTCTATGTTTTAGGAACATGTCAAGTACCAGACTATACTGCTCCCATGGCAGGAAACTGCACACGGAATTCAGTTGTGGACGTTAATGACGTGTGCAGATATTCGTGCAGCGTGGGATACATCTTGCAAAGCGACGAGCTAGTCTCATGTCAAGAGATGTCAGTCTTTTCAGCAGTGCCATCATGTCAAAGTAAGACATTAATGAAGCTATTAATAGTGCCTGCTTTAAACCGTTCAAATATATCGTGAGTATGGTTATTTATCTTTCTGTACTCGCAGTTAACCATTTCAACATGATCTTAACAAGGTGTACTTTTAGTAGGCTTGTTAAGAGGTCCATCACTGCAAATTGGGGCACAATTCTTTAACTTGGGATACATATTAGTTGAATCAAAAGAGACACTCTGTATTTATAAACAAAAATAAAGCCTTTTGTACATAATTTATGCCAATGTATTCTTGAAAATAGGATAATCCATTATATTGTTGTTTTTATTGACATATTTTACCCTAAAAAAGACTGGGATATTCTGAATCCTTAAAGTGATTATTCAAAGAAAAAATTGCATAAGCCAGGTTACATCTTTACAAAAAGGTAAAATCATACAGAAAATCCGAAAATTCATTAATTAAAAATAAAAATGAAAATACTGAACGCAACTTCAAAACCACAATCCAGCGACGAGCGGAGTCCGATAGCTGGGTGTGTTGTACTGACGTAGACCGAGGGGTTATCAAATAAGAAGCCTCGGTTTCTACCACATTGTATACCAGATTTATACCCCTTTATTGCGGGAATTCTACGGTTGTTTAAACTGTATTATGTATAATTATGGTGGTTCAAACTTTGTTTAATTAATACAACAGCAGCCTACTATGGTTATTTTTTAGTCATTAATGAACGTAGAATCGGTAAATCAATCGCTGAATATGCGAGTGAAATAATGATTCAATTGCATTCCACTATACGTGCTGTATATACGCTGCATGCTGGACGACATGCGACCCCGTGTGCGACGTGCAGGCAACTCGCGCTTCTGGTAATCACCCCTATATACCCGCCCGGCGCGGCGAGTGCAGCCTCGATTGCGTGTGCTGGGGATATAAATATTCGATGTAAAATCATTATATCTCAGCTAGCTACAGTACAATGCACATGAGACATCGATAACGTGCATTACGCTACCAGGATTATACCGTATATATCCATGTGTAATGTTGTTTATGGAATTTCGTGCTGATCAACACTGGCTAAGTTTTGCTCGATTGAATCAGTATTAGCTCGAACATGTCGTTTGATTCTGACTAAAAGCGCGCACCGATCAACCCCAAAACTGGCCTGTGTTGGACTTAAGAGCTAGCGAGGTACCGCTACGAGACCGGTGCAGGCACCCTGCAGGCATCGGGGCATCGACTCGATCTCAAGCTTAGATTCTACAATTAACATCTCCTAAGTTCCCCTTATCCCCATCGAAACTCGAGGAGCTGTTATATGTCTCATCTTTCACTTCAACACTCAAATATTAATTCAGATAGTCTGCCATTTGAGTGGATTCAGTTGAAACAAGCGTTGCCAAAAAAACGAGAGAGCAATCTCTGCACGCAAACTATACAGTGCAGAGACAACCGCACATGCGCAACCGATATAGGTGAGACTGTCCATCGTTGGGTGACGTCATCAATCTAAGTGGCGAAATCACGGTGAATTCGGGCCTGATTTAAAGGGTGAATTTTTCAAATTTTTAATTTCAATAAAAACATATTCAACAATTTACAAAAAATCTGAATTTTTCGAGGCTTGTAACGTAAACATTT
This sequence comes from Dendraster excentricus, assembly GCA_031471515.1. Classification (NCBI taxonomy): domain Eukaryota; kingdom Metazoa; phylum Echinodermata; class Echinoidea; order Clypeasteroida; family Dendrasteridae; genus Dendraster; species Dendraster excentricus. Next base: position 4,547 of record JAUELG010157035.1, on the reverse strand, counting down.
TATTATATAATTAATACACGGTCTAGAGTTCACTGTTGACATTTAACCGCACGCGATATTATTTTAAGCTGTGCTTTGCATGAACATGAAGCGTAAGTCGAGTGCACATGCGCACAGAGCTAAACTAATCGATAGTGCGGTTCATGTAATGGTGGACGAAAGTACCGAGGATTGATTGATTTTATAAAACAGGCTCAACCACGGAATTGTTTATTTTGCTGGATTATTGAAAACAGACTTGCCAGAATTTATAAGGAATATATACAAAATTCAACATCAACAGCTGCGCTCGCTTCACTGAATTTGACTTTCATCTCCAATTGCAGCTCATTAGATCAAAGTGCATTCATTCGACGTAAAATGCCGTAAATTTCCCGTAAAAATTAAAATTATCAAAGAATGTTATGCAAATCCATTATAAAACTTACTAATATCAAACCACATACCATATAATTTACGTAACTGTTAATATGTATTTACTGCAGAACAGATAACTCATCAAACGAAGCATTTAACATCTTTTTTTTTCACTTTCGCAAATTTGTCGATCATAGAACTATGTAAACAAGTGTGACGTGATAGGGTTTCGTTGGTATCGATCGGCACCATCGATATACACCATCGATATATCGATGATCAGCACGGGGTTACGCTTCTATCGGCACGGTTACGCTATTATCGGCACGGCAGATCAAGAGTGGTGAACAGTAATACATGCCCACGTGATCTGTATTAGCCAGAGCTGTTTTATAATACCTTCACATTCATACCAATGTAGACTTAATGTATAATCAATGAAGCAACAGTTAAAAAAAAATTGGGGGATAAAAGGCCCCCCCCCCCTAAAATATCGGCCGCGGAGCGGCCGTTCGACTCCAGATTTGGTATTGCGATATATGTCAATGAGGTCTACAATATTGCATAAAACATAATAAAATATGCTAATTAAAACTAAATAATGATGCAAAAATTGTTCATGAGCTTTACAGTACCGTATCTCATACTTATTTTTCTTGTTTTAATTATGATATTAAAATTAGAGCTAATCAAATATGCGAAAATTCAATTTATTATGCATTTCTTTTTTTTTCATTTTGCTTGTTTGTGGTTTTTTTTTTCGATGGAATACATTATTAACCATTATTCAATTACATTAAGCCCACAATTTGAAAATTGCAGAGATGAAAATGAAACATAATTAACATTTTGTCTATTCTAAAAAAAAATCAATTTCCATAGAATTTGTACACGAATCTCAACATTTAGCGATTTTCGGGTCGACGCTCACTTACAAAAGGTCGCGAGACGTTTGAACGGTATATACGTAAGACATGCTTGGAAATAAGGGGAACTTTATAACATATTTATTGTATGTATCAGTGCTAACTTAACTCCCAGTGAGAAACTGATCACACCTCGTAACCCGTGGTAACGGTACCACTACGCGCAACACATGTACCCTACCAGTCAAAAGTTTGGTTACACCTGTTGAAAACTAAACACAACAAAGAAATAAGTTCCCCCTAAACAACATAGTGTAACTTTTTAACAAATAGGGTTTGAACAACAAAATTTGGCAGGAATGTTGCTCAACTTATCTACGTAAAAATAGATGCCATGCATGAGTGAGCATACAATAAAGGCAAAAATGACACCTTTCAAAAGTCACAAGAGTCTCAATAACATTTTTGTTAAAAAGTTATGTTATTTTAATAAGGAGGGGACTTACATTTTTGTTGAATTTATTCCAACAATACTGATCAATCAAACCCAACACCAACATAAGTCCCCCTTTATCAAATTACATTACTTTTTGTTGACAAGGTTTTGAGCAAAATAACTCGGCAGGATTGTGCTTATATGTATTGACTTACTTATGTGTAAAAATGACATTGCTCCGTCGAGTCATGCATGAGTGACCACACATCAAAGACAAAACGTTAATTTTGAGACTCTTGTGACTTTGAAAAGTGACATTTTTGCCTTCATTGTGTGCTCACTCATGCATGGCATGGCGGCTCGACTTTATTTTAAAGTAAATATTAGCAAATAAGTTGAGCAACATTCCTGCCAAATTTTGTTGTTCGAACCCTATTTGTTGAAAAGTTACGTTATGTTGTTTAGGGGGAACTTACTTCTTTGTTGTGATTAGTTTTCAACAGGTGTACCCAAACTTTTGACTGGTAGGGTACATCATGTCACATCCCCCTTCTCAAGCTTCAAATTTTACAAAGATGAGTAAATCTTATCTAAACTCAAAATGTCCTATAAAACGTACTTCAAGGCTTTTAAACTTAATTGCCATAAGTAATCTAATCTGAACCCAGAACTTCATACAAAAAGTACTTCAAGGCTTTTGAACTTACTTGCCATCAATAAATCTTTTGTTTCTAACCTCTTAACTTTACAACAGCGTATTGCTATATATACAAATCATGCATCACATTATACCATCCCACATGGTGTTCTAACAAAGTATTATAACCATAGCAATTTCATGAGTGTGCATCTATGCCCTATGTATATGCCTACTTTAGCATAACAAGCAACTTCTTTTAATTTATCAACTTTGTAATATTGTAAACTACAATGTTATATGTTTATCTTTCTCTCACATATTATAAGGTTTATTATTGTATAATTATACTTACAATACTTATAATAACAATGTTTCCTAGCTTATTCTTTTCTAAAGAATTATTTTTAACGAGCATATTCAACTCATTCAAGACTGAATTATAATGTAAGTGAAACAAGTAATGAACTTATCATTGTACGACTGAACATCTGTATACTATCACATTATAATATACGAAAATATGTAAGTTTATACACAAATACATGTGTAGCTACCCCTAATTATGAATATAAACTTGCTTTGATTCTAACTAAAATATACCGTTATTGTGAATAAAAATCATGAGCTAATTTCAAAAATTAAACTCTCTTTTCCTCTCCTTTATGAGTATGTTATAATTTACAAAATTAACTCTTTTCCTCTCTTTTTTTAGTATCTTATGTTCTTTTTCGTGTTATTTATGTTTTTTCAATTAGAGTAATCTAATTAACACAATTCCTCACAATGTGGGATATCCAAACTGTGAAATAAAATAGCATTTTTACAGTTCTGAAAAAAACACAACAGTTCTGAAAAAACACAAACTGTTCTGAAAAAACACACTGTTCTAAATACAAAAACTGTTCTAAATACACAAATATGGTCAATGACTAGAACACAACAGTTCTGAAAAACACAAACAGTTCTGAAAAAAATGCCAACTATAGTAAGTGGCTGACTATATAGCTTTACATGTCATGTATTGAACTTTATATCATTGAAGATGTGGCTCCAGACCCAGGGCCCGTTGCATAAAGAGATACAAGTGATTGTAAGTAGCAATTACGTGAAATATGAAGATCACGTTCTTTGAATGCGCAATTTGGATTGGTTCAATCGCGCAAATTTGCTGACTTATTATACTCAATTGTACTTTGCATCTCTTTTACCAATGGTAACATCAAAAGTTACCATAATGCCCCCCCCCCCCTCCGCGATTTCTTGTATTGCTCCAAAACGCAAATAAAATCACGCGCCGCCGCTTGGTGACTTTTTTCTTTCATGTCTTGGGCATATTTTAAAACCAAATTTTGAAAATCGGACCTACCGTCACGAAATCACGTAAACTTGTATATATGCATGTCAGCCCGAAAATTGCTAGATTTTGTGATTTGTGTACAAAACCTATGTAAATGTCAATCTTCGTAAAAAGAGCTATATCATTGGTAATTTGGTCTTGTTTCCATGTTATATGTTTGTTTTGGGGTTCAAAATAGTTGTATTATATTGAGAAATAAAAAAACCTTATCCTAATTATAAAAATAATAAGGAATAATAAGGAAGAACGCGGCTCTTCACAAATTTTTCTTTTCGAATTATTATTTCAAATGCTCTAAAGAATGTATGTAATGAAAATTAGAGTTTAATTATGCAGAATATATGATTTATGGGCAAAAATATGAATTTCATGAACTAATTTGCATAAATTACAATTACTATGCATATTAATGAATTGTTCAAAAAAATTAAATTACCAGTGTATTCTATACACTTCACTTATAATGCGTGCAAATTTTCACGGCGATCGGGCGCTCCGCGGCCGAGATCAGAAGGGGGCCATAATACCCCCTCCCCCCCGGCCTTATTAAAACCTCAAATAGCCCGGCCCTTTTAGGGTTAAGTGATTCCTTTAAAGTGTCAAATATTGCACAAAATGAAATTTCAGACTTCAATCTTGAAACAATATCTTTGTATAAAGCAACACAAAGGTCTGTGAAAGTTTGAAAGTTTGTTACCGAATACTTAGTGCCTGCCGCAGATTCGAACGTCGCAGTAATAATTATCCGTTTGACAATATCCGCACCCGTGCACTGAAAACCTAAACTGGTAAGACGGACTAGCTTAAAGCTAGTCCAGATGATGTCCATCTGGACTAGCTTAGATGTTAGTCCAGCCAGCTGGACTAGCTTGATGTTAGTCCAGCTAGCTG
>JAUELG010156814.1:0-10051 GCA_031471515.1 Dendraster excentricus | reverse complement strand
CGATGACACTACCTTGTTTGTATCTGGTAAAGATCCTATACATGTCAATATTTTATTAAATAGTGAAATTACTAAAAATACATAAATGGTTTCTTGCCAGTAAATTGTTGATTAACTTTGATAAGACAAATTATATAATTTTTAAAACTAAAATATATATGTGGATGAAGATGATTTTAAGATATGTATAAATAGAAGCTTTTTCAGGGTCTCCTTTGTTGCAAGAACTGCCTGCTTCATACTTGTCACAGTTTCTCTATCATCCATTTTGAGTGACATTTCGAGCATTGCCATGTTTTCTGTGAGTGACTATGACAACTGCTGCAGGTCTGACTCATATTTCTGGAAATCACCATGTACTGGGTGTGTTTTCACAACATATTCTGCAAGCGCATCGTTCTGCCTCTTGTTAATGCTGCCTCTCTTGTCGTATACAGCTTTCTTGAGCTGTTTTAATTGAGCATCTCTCTCTTCATTGATCTTTTTAATTGCGTCATCCGCTTTTTTATTGATGTCGATGGCCACCACCTTCTCCCTATCTTGGATTTGCGATTTTTCAATATTGAACTCGACCATAATTTCATATCTATTTGCATCATTAACCCATTCCATTTCACGTTTCTTGAATTCGAGATCCTTCTGCGCTTTGGCAATTTCTCCCCTCTTCTTTGCAGCAAGGTCAAGAACTTCAGCTGCCTCAGACTTTGTATCAGCAACGACATCCTTCAAAACCCGCAGCTTGCATGGCTTCTAGTGGCTCACCATAGCACAGGAATTGCAGGCCTCTTTGGCATGCGTCTCGCAAAAGAACTTGAAAACTTCATTGTGCTCCTCGCAGACCCGTTTAGGCTGGCTTACCTTCTCTGTGACAATGAGATGTCTTTTCTCCGCTGCGCATGGGTCGCAGAGATACTGCCCTTCCGTCAGCTTCACCTCGTACACAGTATGCGCAGAGCCCTCACAGGCCTGCCCCGTCCCTTGACATTTGCTCCCCTGGAAACTGCACGCCATCTTCTGTTTACAAATACAAACATACAATGGTTAAATATATTATAATGCTGAACATTGCATAAAATGTAATTCTCAAAATAAGTTAGCCTCATTCAAAATAATGCTGCATTCTTTACCGAATCAAAAGTAATTTAGGTTAAATAGATATGTTAATAAAAATGGATTGATTAATAACTTTCAGAGTTACAGTACATGGAGAAATGGAATATGAAGACTTAAAGGGACTTAGTAACAGTGTCCAAGTCCTCAAAATAGAATTTTAATTCTAGTGGTTTCCGCATATATTGTTGTGTTCGTATTAACAATAAAATCATGGGACAGCTAGGTTTCGGTTTTTCAAATTTCCCTTTCGTTACAAAGATATGTACGATCAAAGTATTTAGATAAGAAAAACTCCGCCAAAGTTGTTCATCCCTGTACAAAGTGAATGCAGTGAGATAGTGAATATCACCCAATGTCACTTTGCATTTTCGCTCATTACTTGGCCATGCAATGTCCATTTGACTTGCCATGTTCACACAATAACCTGTGGACATATGAAATAACAGCACTATACATTGCATCAACCATTCATCACTCTTTGCACATGCCAACGATCCCTTTAATATGTTGGATAAACAACTTTGGCATTGCAGGATTATCTTGCGGACTACGATGTTCGCGATTACTCATTCTTAAATGCTACAATCTAACTTTTCAGACTCGGTACGAGTGGAAACTGTCAACCGATGGGGAGTTCTGTGGTGTGTATAATGATGTCATTATGGCAGCCACACCAGACGGTAGGATGACTGTAGCAGCAGGTGGGCCTGAAAACTGCGGTATCGATATATACTCAGCTGACGGGCAGCTGAAGGTGAGAAACGTGCTCGGGAAAGAACACGTCACAGGGCTAGCCTTCTTGTCAGATGACCGGTGTGCTGTGCGCAGCATGCTTTATCATCCCACAAAGGTAATGGAAAATAACTTGTCCCTGTACAATCAAAGTTGGGAGAAGATTGAGGTTAGGTTTCAGACTCTGGATAATGAGACTGATAAAGGTAATATCACCGTAGACAACAGTGATAACATTTATGTAGGCTACAGTACCGCCAAGAAGATTCTTGTTTTTACCCCAGCAGGAGGGAAACCGATCAGGGTGATAGAATGTGATGGGTTTACCCCGACAAAGATATTTGCGATGAATTTGAGCACGATCATGGTGGTAAAGACTTCAACAAATGCAGCACGGGTTGTTGACAAGTCAGGAGAAATGCAGCATGAGCTCAGTAAGGGTAGAGATGTAAATGTTTTTCCTGCTGTATGTAAGGATGATACCATCCTCTTAGCCATTGTGAACCCGGGGAAGCATACAGTCACCATCGAGCGGTACACAAGTGCTTTGAAACGCAATGCGACCCTCATCACTGATCACGTGATCCATGACCGAGGAATGGATGACTGTTACATACAACAGTTTACATCCGGGCAGATAGCCTTCAGCACTCCTAGCAAGCTTTACATATTCTCTAAATGGGTAAAACATATTGGTGTTTGAATAGATATATTAGACGTTCTCCAGTAGACCAACCTATGCAGTGAGTGACATAATTACACTCTCGTACGGTTAAACCAGTAATCTGCTACATACCCTTGAAACCCGCTGTAAAGAACCCGTCGAGGTCTTGACATTGTCTTTATTTTTCTTGTTTTTAAATAGCGATCTGAAACTACGAAAGGAATCATGCAAATGATGGTCATGACAAAAATGAATATTCATCAGAGTAATATTGAAGGTCTCATGAACCTAAAATAGACAAACAATGTGTTTTTATTTGTATGTGACCACGGGCGTAGAGCTGTCATTGATACCATTCAAGAGTGGTGATGATCTATTAATCCCCCACCCATGAATGGTATTACGCGTGTCTCTACGCCAATATATCTGACAGACCCCGCATTCAGATTGTCCCCCAATTATCGGGGGAAGTCCTGATAATAGGGACTTTCTATAAAGCTTCTCTCACACCTTGGAGAGTTGACAGTACGAGTTGCCACGACCTAGACAATAGCGGGTTTTCGCTCTGTAACGGGGCGAGCTCTACAACGCTAATCTTAGCAGGGGTCGTGATCGGTCGTAAAAAATTTCCGTAGCCGCCTATTCTGCTACCGTATTCTGCCAGATTTCCGTCGGATCTACAGCGACGACGTAGAGGCATGCCAGTGCGTGTTAAGCCAATACTACTGCAATGGGTCAGCCAATCAGCGGTCTTGGTCACTCGCACAAAGGATCGTTCTGCGTATTCTACACTGCGAAACTGCAAATAGATTGCAACGGTAGTTCGGAGTACGGAGACGGTCACAGCAGATTTTCACCCGTCCCCTTGCCCCCTTGCACATTTGCGAAAATACGCTACTAGCTGACATCACGTGCTGGAATGTTTTTTTGTCCACGAAGGAACTGAATAGAAAGGTTATCTCGCCAACAGGTATTATTCTATGAATACACCGATTATAGCCCGCTGAACAAAATACTAGATCGGGGCTAGATCAGCAGAGTGCGGCGACTGCTTTGGGCTCCGGGACAGATCACCCCTCGCCATGTTGTCAAGCGGGGACTAAGCCATGTCCACTGCGCCGATCTAGTCTTTGTTCAGCGGGCTATAATCGGTGTATTCATGGATGAATTGGTGCATGTGAGATAACCTTTCTATTCAGATCTTCCGTGGAAAAAAATAACATTCCAGCACGTGTGGTCAGCTATTGTCTAGGTCGTGGCAACTCGTACTGCCAAAGCAGAGAGAAGCTTTATAGATTTGCCTGATCATCGGGACTTCCCCCATAAAGTGAATGCGGGGAGTGTTTGATATGGGGAGTGAACAGGTGATCCTACCCCCATGAAGCTCTTGCCCGCGTTTTTAGTAAAATTCAAACAAAATTAACTCACATGAACGATCATGAAAGGAAAAATTGTAATTAAGGTATACATTGGCGTAGTCACGGGGGGAGGGGGGCACGTACGGTTTTTTTTTTTATTAAGTCGCTTCAACTATCGTGTGTGGAAATTTAATTATGCGTTTAATATTATTTTGTGCAAGGTGATAAAAGGAAAATGAGTTAAGTTGTCGGGTTGCTGTAATTTGCTGTAAATATAAATTAATTTTAAATATTAATATTATTCACTCAACCATTTTGAGTACGTGTAATGTGTAATTTGAAATGTGTTTACTTGGTTTATGTGTGTTGTTATACATGTAATATTGCCACATTGTTATGGTGGCAGGGCTGTTATACACTTTGTAACCAAGTGAAAAGGAATTTCCGTGAATTCAGATAAAACAATCAAATAAAGCAATCAACCAATTTTGTAGCGGTTGGTTTATTGTTAGATGTACCCATTATGCGGATATTTATTTCTGTTATTTCTTTAATTGTTCTTTAATACATTGTGTTGTCATTCGTCAGCTTGAAATAGCTGTACATGTACTTAATTAGTTTAAAGGCGTTTTGTGTTAAGAAGTAATGTTTCTTGTAATACGATCTATGTTATATTTATGTACATTTTGTTGTTGTTATAATATAATGAAACGTTCATTTAACTCTTCCGGGTATATTTGATAGATGGGAAGACACGTGGAGTAACATGAATATGCCATATTCAGTTATATGTTTTGATGTATTAATGTTCAACTTTTGCTTATGTTTCTAGTATAGATTTTGTGTTTTCGTCGTTCAATGTTGCACCATGCGTTATGTGTTTAATACTGCCCTGCATACCAATTTACATACATACATATGACCTTGGCCCATTATATTGTTTTATTTCCTTTGGTGTTTTGATACATCCACCAAAGTGCTGTTTAATGACAAAATAACTTTTTAATAGATTTTGCTTTTCTTTAGGGAAATTAAATTAAGTATTTTGATGTCACATTTTGATCTTGTGAAACCCATGACTTGATATTTAAAATGAAATGGAATTCATATTGAAAGTATATTCGCACTTGTATCCATAGGTTGTCTGTAAGTATAATAACGCATATAATATATAAGTAGGTGTGAAAGGATTGTCAGAATTATGTTTGCATTATATCAAATATGCTTTATATCCAATCTATAACTTGTATAAAATGTTGTAAAATTAATTAAGTACACGTTCATGACATGTCACAAAATGAAATGGATAAACAATCAGGGCATACGTGCTTCATTGGTATGACTTGTAGACCTAAATGCTTAAGTATATTTTAACTCATTCCTACAATCATACTGATGTAAATACATTAGTATCCCCATGTACGTGTATATTGATACATGTATATAACATTAGACTCGTTAGTTATGTAGTAGAATATACTGGTTTTAGTGTTGCGTTATAATTGTTCACGCAGATAATTCCGATCTGTATTATGATGCTTCGTTGGTATGAGGCAACTGTGTATTTTTTGTAATATTTTGTATGAAGTACATAATGAGCAATTTATACTTTGATGGTGGTAATAATGCATTCGTTCACACTTACAAATTGTATTGAATAATTGATTTGGATTTGGATAAACATACATAATTTATTATTATAGTAAGATGTTATAATAATGTATATTTGTACATTTAATACTTTTTCTTTAGCAAGTATTGAATTTTGCGATGTATACCCAAATATAACTAGAACACTCTAATTCAAATGCATTTTAATTCGCAATTGGGTGTGCGAATTTCAATTTATGGGTAATTTCATCTTATTATAAATTAATATAATTTAATGAAGTTAGTTAAGTAACCGAATGCAATAAATTTTAATTCACATTGTACAATTTGGATAATGAATTCTTATTTACTTTCTAGAATGGCTCCTTGTTTTCTTGAGTTAGCTTGCTTAGTAAATGTTAATTACCAATTTCATCTTATTATAAATTAATATAATTTAATGAAGTTAGTTAAGTAACCGAATGCAATAAATTTTAATTCACATTGTACAATTTGGATAATGAATTCTTATTTACTTTCTTGAATGGATCCTTGTTTTCTTGAGTTAGCTTGCTTAGTAAATGTTAATTACCAATTACGAGTACATGTATAATTATTTTAATGTTTATTTTATTAAACTTGCATTCGAGAATCAACTTAAAATACGACATCTTTATATTATATTATAAGCTTGTATTACTCATTCTATGCATTGGTATAAAAACGACTTTGCGTACCGTCGTTGATTATTATTCACAGGCTAATTCATAATGCTATTTATGTGTGATTGTTATGGTTTTCTCTAATTGTTATATTCAGGTCTGTTTTTAGATGTTTGCGAACATATTTGCACAGTACATAGTAATGTTTCATATTCTATGTAGCATAGGAAATTGAACAAATCTTACGTTCGTTCATGTAAATTAATTACATGTATGATGAATTAAAATTAAACAAACTTTGCATTTAGAAATTCATTAATTGAATTGGCAAATAAAGCAACAATATAATTCACTGTTTTTTTTTTTTTTTTTTTTTTTTTTGGGGGGGTTTAAAGTCACGCTTATTTCGTGATGATATTTAGGTATTGTATGACTTTTTGATAAGTGTGTAAGTATATCAACGTTTTCTTATGTCGTTAATTATTTAATGTTATTTCCATGTTTGTAAATGACACTGAAATTCAGCTTTTAGCTGCGAATTCGACATTTTGTTGAATAAGTACCATTGCAATTAACTTGCATTCGTTATATGTTGTACCTTAGGTGAAGAGTCCTGTATGTTATCAAGCGAATTGCGCTACCGCGCTCTAGGTAGTTACTGCATAGCACAACACTATCGTACACCCACAATTCCAATAGTTCCCCTTCTTATCACACTCCACGTAAAATATACTTTCCCAAAATAAAATTATTGGATAACAAACACAAGAAAAGGCTTGATGAGAGAGGGGTAAGCGAGACTCGAGTACAGGAGCCTAAACCTCGCTATACCAGTTACTAGCTATTTCATTTATTTTGTGTTTTATATCCCAATACAATTGACATTTATGCACTAAACATCATGTTTCAATTTTAATTATCTGTTATATATATTGAAAACAATGTTTGCATTGGTCACATGAATAAATAATAAGACAAATTGCTGTACCTTGTATTGTTCTTAGAAACACTATGATGTAATTCATAAGCTTTAAGTGTTGTACATGTACTTGGCTATTTGAAATGTGTTAATGCGTTCGATCAATATCGTACGTTTGTTCTTATTATATTTGCGGCTTTGTGTTTCCTTGTTATATCCATGTTGCACCATGATTATATAAACTGTGTTTGCTACTGCCCTGCCTAACATTGTGAACAAAGGTTTGGTCTGGGCTCATTATATTGTTTCATTTACTTAGTTGTTTTGAAATATTCAAGAAAGTGATGTTTGATTTTTACAAAGTCACCTTTTAATAGGTTTTAATATTCTTCAGGAAAATAAAATGCAGTAATTTTGGTACATTATGTATTGATGACACATATGCATCCAGTAAAACTCATAATTTTCGATATTTTTAATAAAATTAAATTTCATGTGAATGTTTATTCGCGTTCGTATATCAAAGTTCTATGTTAATTTAATAACGTCAAAAATAACTATCTAGGTGTGAAAAAACTTTCAGTAGAATTAAGTTTGTGTTATATTAGAAATGCTTCATTCCCAATCTATAACTTGTATATACTGTGAAACATTTATCGTTCATGACATGTCACAAAATTAAATTGATAAACAATTACACTTTAATTTAATCCTATGATCCTACTGATGTTAGTAAGATGAATGAAATAACATTCGAAATATGTTGTATCTTAGGTGAAGGGTCCAATAATGTAGCTAGTGCATAGCACAACGATATCGTATACCCATAATTCCAATCATTCCCCTTCCTCTTCTCGTAGTAACTGGGGCGTTAGAATTTTGCAAGGGGGTGTAATATCAGAGTGTAGGCATACCTTGTGGCAAATTCCGTGGTCCAGAGGGCAGCGCCCCCAGAACATTTCCGATGTTAGCTCTTCAAACCCCAAATATCAAAATTATTGGGTAACAAAAGCAATAAAATAAAATTATTTAATAACAAACACAAGAGAGGGATAAGCAAGACTAGAGCACAGTCTTAACCTCCCTATACCAGTGACTAGCTTTTTCATTTATTTTGTGCTGTATACCCAGTATCAATGACATTTATGAACTTTAAATTAAGTTTTAATTATAATTATTATTTGTATATATTGAAAACAGTGTGTCAATTGGACATAAATAAATCACGATCAAAACAAATTATTTTACCTTGTCTTCAGTAAGGAGGTGTCGGTGACAAGTGTGAATTAAGACGAGTGTAAGCGAAAGTTGTGCTATTGTACGTGCACGAATGGAATGCATGCGTTTTCAGTGGAAGAATATTGTGTATGCCTGTGTGTGTGTGTGTGTGTGTGCGTGCGTGTGTGTGTGTGTGTGAGCGTGCATATGTGTGTTCGTGTGTGTTTGTGTGTGCAAGTATGTGTGAGTGCGTGCTTATGTATTTGTGTGTATTGTCTGAATTGTACATTTATTGAAAACGTATGCATTATGGAAATTTAATTATGTTTTATATTTTCTTGTTGCTCAATGTGTGTTTTTTTTTAGTGGAGGGAAAGTTCACGTGAAAAGGAAAATTGCGTACCATCATTGTATCAATGATGTAGATTAAGTGAACATTTAAATCTAATGTTATAACGAATATAATAATTTGGTTGAAACAAATATGGAATATAAATCACTGTTTTCAGTGTTATTTTAATTTATAATATCGTTTGTTACGAACACTCACGTTCACGTTCCCCTTCATCTTAATTTTCACGTCCACCCTTTCGTGAAACGGGTCACCCAAAGCTACGTAGTGTGGGGTTACGTTACCCAACAGTTTGTTCATTTTGTCGTTGAGAAGAGACTAATTCTCGGTAAATTTAACCGTGAACCAACCCGCCTTACCCGTACGATTATAATACAACTTATAGGCGAACCTGGGGCCATAGAGGCAGGGGCATGGACGCCCCTTACCCCCTTACATGATTCTCAAGGAATGTCTTGGTCTTGACCACAGATTCCTACGGACACATCTACCTACAGCACCCCTCCCCCCACTTATTTAAATATGTCTGACAAAATAACCACTACCCCACACTCCCCTTGAAAAACAACACATGGGTACACCACTGCCTACAAGTAGCTATATAAGCGCATGACTCGACGGATCAATTTCAATTTAACACATAATTAAGTCAATACATGTAAGAACAATCCTGTCAAGTTATTTTGCTCAAAATATTGGCGTTGAAAAGTTATATAATTTGATAAAGGGGGACATATTTGGTGTTGGGTTTGATTGATCAGTATTGTTTAATTTAACAGAAAGTTTTGTTTTTTGTTTTTTTAGCAAAATTACTCGGCAGGATTGTTCCTACACGTATTGACTAACATCTGAGTGAAAATGTAATTGATCCATTGAGTAATGCATGAGTGAGCACATAGCAAAGGAAAGGTTGGCACTTTGTGTGCTCACTCATGCGTGACTTTATGGATCAATTTTATTTACCCACATAAGTTAGTCACAAATTATATGAAAAATCCTGCAGATTAATTTTGCTAAAAATATTTCTGGCAAAAAGTTATGCCATTTTGAAAAGGGGGACTTACTTTGTTTTTGTTATGCTTATGACAAAAACATGCATAATTCATATACACAACAAAGAGTAAGTCCCCCTTTTCAAAATTACATTACATTTTGCCAGAACTGTTTTGAGCAAACTGACCCGGTATAATTGTTTCTATACTTTGTGACTAACTTATGTGTGAGAATGAAATTGGTCTATTCAGTCACGCATGAGTGAGCACATACAGTGCTATTCTTTTTTAAAATGTGTGCTCACTCTTGAAGGAATCGATGGACCAAATTTGTGAAAGTTGTAATTTGCATTTGCCTGAAGTTCATTTATTTAGTATTTATTGATTTAGCTTGACACTAAAACAGTTAAGCCAATAGAGGGAGTTTGTTCCCAGAGATAAATGACAGCTT
>JAUELG010156703.1:0-10052 GCA_031471515.1 Dendraster excentricus | reverse complement strand
CACCGTCCCCACCCCCCCCCCCCCCCCTTTCCTTGAAACATACTGCGTACGCCACGGATAACACATACGATTCAGAGTTCACAGCGTTGTTGTCACGTTGTTACAATGCACATGTTTATGATATTTTTGGTATAATGAGTATTGCATTTTGTGTACATTTTGCATTGGCTGTTACAGTTTGATGTCTAGTAAAACAAATCAATGTGACGCCATTTCAAATGTATTTAGGTCAGAGAGTTTGGTTAATTAATGCATTATTTTATAAAAGCCCGTGTATTTTTACTGTCTCGGTGTAACCAAAAATAATATTATGTATTATTCATCGTTTATTGAGGCTCTCTCAAACTTCAAATAGTAGATAAAATATTAGTAAATTAGGCATGATAAAAGTGTTTTAAAAATGCCCTTCGAAATGTTCGAAAGGTATACACAATAACAAAATAGTGCGTTTTTTAATCAGGCATTGTTGTCAAGGTCCGCAATGTTTCATACAATGTGATGTTTTTCTTTAAATAATATTTAGAAAGATGAATCATAAACACTATCTAAAAACTGCTTTTAATCAAATAAAGTTAAAATGCGATAAGAAATTCATATTATTCAAATTCAATATTAAGTTAAATATCTACCAAAACTGAAATAACTCTTTAAATAACAAACCGAACATTATTTCGAGAAAAAATTGTTTCACGTCATGTTGATAGAGGATAATCAAGCGAAAGTGAAATTACCACGCATAATCCAAGTGAAGTTGGTTAATTGAGACAGAGCTAAAGCTTAATTTTAATTTTACAAGTGTTAAATCACAAAAACCATTACCGTCAATTACAAAGGAAATTCGTAAAGAATTACAACTTAACAACTGTTTTGGATTTTAAGATCAGATCTTGTAACACGTTTAGAGATAGTTGAGTTCGTGAAGAGCTTAACCAAACATGCACCAATAAATTACAAACTAATAGTTGTTTCTCCACCATGCTTAAAATGAGGGTTGAGTACTGGTCAAGCTTAACTTTAGTAACCAAAATGTGCACCATTACGGAACAAAGTAATAGTAATAACTTCACCATGATCGAAAAGTTTAAATAATTTAAAACGACTGAGTAAAACGTATGTTATCATTTAAAAATAGCCGTTAACGCAAGAGGGCGCTGTTTTCAAACAAATAATTTGTTTTAGCCTTTGTTCATACAAAATTGTGCATTTTAAGTTTTGATTCCAAGGAAATATCACCAACGACTTTTTAAAAACTTATTAGATTGATTTTACAGCATTTTAAGCATTTTTTCAATTTTTCTAAAAAAAAAATAAAAAATATCGCAAAGTGATGGCCGGTGACTAACCTTTTTACACAAACTATATTTATGAATATTTCAGCCGTTTCTGAACTGATTTTGATCAAATAAAGTTTATTTTGCCTCAGAATCGTATGTTCTTTTGAATTTGATAGTCAGTTTTTCATCTAGGGGGGCACTTCGGGAAATACCGATACTCAACCCTACCTTTAAGTGGAATACACAATAACAAACGACTAAGTAAGAGGGCGCTTTCTAAAATCTCGTTAGTTTCAATTTTTGTTAGTTTTTATATTTGCAAGTGATTGCTTAAAACTATTAGATAAAACTATAAACAAACGTCTTTTGAACATTTTTGAATAGAGGAAGCAAATAAACAAAAATTAACAGTTGGTTAAACAAATTGGACTTATTGTGGGGCCCCTACATGCATTTCACATAGTTACGCTTGTGGATATTTCGGCCATTTTTTAACCGATTATAATCAAATAATAATAATATGGCATTAAAAAAAAAAAATTTCATTCAAATTAATTTTTTTCATTATCTTACACACAAGTCAAAATGTGCAGCGCCCTGTCTATACTTAAACATAACTATCCCTTGACATACAAAAACATTACAATTAAATGTTCGTATATAAATCCTGTACGTTGTCATACAAGAATAATGATAATGATACTACTAATAACATTAATATTTATATAGCGCAGCTGCTTTAAATACATGTACTCTACTAAGCTTAATTATCATTTATCCAAGGCAGTAAAACATATCACCTAAATTAACGGACTGACTCCATTTACTAGGCAGCGGCTCCCCAACAAGCAATTGAAGTAAACATTTGTATAAACAATGTTTAGGCTAAATTTCAAACTGTTACAAATTGTTACAAACTACTCAAACAAATTAATATCTCTCTACCATGATAAATAAATTAAACAATTATCATTTAAGGGGAGATCATTAACAGGAACATGTTTTTTTTTTTTAAGTAAGCTTTGCAATATTAATTCACATGTAGAAACAGTTACTATCGATGGAGTTTAATAAAAAAAAAAAAAAACAAGTGACAAATTTAACCCGTCCTCTACGTTTGCCATGGTAACGGCGGCCATATTCGATTTTACAATGTAATTTTCCTGCACCCATATCTTAGCAGTAATTAATTATTTTTTCACCAAACAAATTTTAAATGGTAGTGAATAACGATGTCTAGGATTCGTCAGAGGCTTTTTCAACATTTCTTTAGACAAGTATTGGTAGCAAGCTGCAAACACTAACAATGACCAAAATCGTTCAAAATTTGCATTTTTGTACTACGTAATAGCACGTCGGACGCAAACAAAAATAAAATTAGAAAATTTTCTCTCTGAGTATCTGTAGTACATAAAGTTGCCAAATAATACCTTATAATAACATATCTTTACAGAGAAATCGATGCATTAAATTGTACTGTGGTGGAAAGTGGACATTTTCAGGAAAAACATTCACTTTGTCAAAAAGGACTTGAAGTGTTGATACAATATATTCTCCGCAAAAAAAGAAACGGGACATTTATTTAAGACAAAATATATCATATTTGTAATGATAAAATGGGATGTTTCATTGGATTATAAGCAAAAAATTCAGGAGAAATCCTTCATGCATGACTTGTCATGTCAACTGTACTACCAGTTTATAAAGCTCAGCTTTACCAAAACTCTTCTTACCCTTCCAAAATGTCTACTTATTGTGGGGCCCACACTAAAGCCAACAAATATTACACATGGCAATATTTATATAAACAAAAAGTTCAGCCATCTCTCAATTGATTTTCATAAAACAAGTTTAGTCAGTCATTACAAGTGTTTGCCCTTTTAAATGTAACACTTATTTTTGCAATAACTCAAGAAACACATAAAGCCCTCTGTACCAAAACTTAACTACCCCTTTGGTAAAAAAAAATTCTTTGAATATCAAATAAATACAGGGTAAAATTAGTACAAAATGTTTTAAATAACTTTCATGTACAACTCTTTCTCAACCTCTATATGTTGTTGGCCTATAAAGTCATGTTTTTATTACGTCCAAAATATTTCACTTGCTATAGATACTATCATTCAGAAGTTAATCGTTGTACCACCTCCTTGATCCAAATTGTACTATCCCTTAATTGGCACGTGAGAGACAAACATTACTCGCTTCAACAGTATACTATTCCTCAAGTATTAATACACACAACATAATTATACCAAATACTAAATTCCAAATGTCAAAAGTCGAGGCAAAATATGTACATGAACAAAAGCATTCCTGAACAATGACAAATTGGGCGAAACTTGAACATAAACATCTGATTATCGCAATCGTTTATAAGTTATGCAATAGTACGCTTAATCGGAGAGCATCTTCGATTTATAACATGTCTTAAATAAGAGAGTGTTTAGTTAAAGTTTCTAAACTCCCAATGACATGCTGAGTCTTTATATCTCAATGACAAGTTATTGTTTTTAGGAATCTAGTTTTGTTGAAAGTTTCACTTTCAGTAGTGCATATTATTGACAGGTTGAAGTTGCGTCGTCGTATTCGTTGCATTATTTTCTTTTTCAATCGAGGTACATATATTTGTTAACAACTCATCATAAATAAAGTAATTATATTAAATACGTTAGGGTAACTTTGGTTAGGTGCACATCTAACGACAACACCAATACAATCAATTAAACTAATTGTTTGACACCATGCCATCATAAATGTGTTTACGCAATTCATATATACATGTTGTCAAAATCAAAAGTATACATTAAAGGGAGAGTTAAGTATTGGTAAAGCTTAACTTTAGTAACCAAAACATGCACCAGTACGGAACAAAGTAATAGTTATAACTTCACCATGCTCGAAAAGTATAAACAATTTAAAACCGCCAAGTACAACACATGTTAACATTAACAAAATAACCGTTAACGCAAGAGGGCGCTGTTTTAAAAGAAATTATTGATTTTAGCCTTTGGCCATACAAAATTATGTATTTAATGTTTTAATTCAATAGAAATATCACCAGAGACTTTTTAAAACCCATTTAGATAGTTTTCACAGCAGTTTACGGCATTTTTTTAATTTTTCAATTTTGTTAAAAGTATCGCAAAAGTGATCGCCGGTGACCTTTTTTTAGAAACTATATTTTTTCGATATTTCAGCCGTTTCTGAACCAATTTCGATCAAATAAAGTTTATTTTGTCATTAAAATCGTATGTTCTTTCTAATTTGACAATCAGTTTTTCATTATCTCACAACAAATTTAGGGGGGCACTTCGGGATTGACCGATACTCAACCCTACCTTTAATTCATGTCTGACTTTGCCTTTTGTGACCCGATTCCTAAAGTCACCTATTAGGGAAGATTTAGTCTATGAGCACTTTTCTTTTCTAAAAATTCACTGGTAATTTGTCTTGTCGGAGAAACTTAAATCAAATATGTTTATTGATATTTCAGTCGTTTCTGAACCGACTTCTATCAATTAAAGTTTACTCTAGCATTATAAGTAAATATTATTTTAAATTTGACAGGTAGATGCCTCACAATCTGTTTAAGTCCCATCTTTACCAAAATATAACGATCCATTTAACGTGTGATTGTTTACAAACATTTGCATTTCATGTTGCTTTGAGTGAGTTGCATACTTGCATTCTTTATTCAAATTACGCTATGTACATTTTTTTCATGACAACTAAATAAAATACACAGTCCAATGCTGTGTTAACTAGCAATCTACACACAACAATGAATAAACTAAGGCTGTAAACAATAAGTCACAACGATTATAAACATTTGTTTTGACAATCTGCCCTAGAGAGTTATGCATATCATAATATGTACATTTTATGAAAATTGTATACATGCATTAAAATCATGGTCATCAATTCGTGACGCAATGTCAAAAGTCACAAGAACTTAAGTGATTTTTGTCCCAACCAAGCTACTTTTCCAAAAAAACAAAACAAGAATCGTTTATAGCCATATACAGAAAGCCAAACAAAATGAGTGTTAATAACATGATAACAACATTTCACTTGTTTAAGTAAAATGCTTGTCAAATACACATCAATTATTTACATGTGTTAGGCCAAACAAAGAGGTATTCCTCTCCTACAAACCTGCCCATTTGGTTAATAAAAATACATTTCAGAGATACAAAAGCTAATAATAAACACTATACATACGATATAATACACCGTAGATACACTGCATTGAGAAATATAGGTTTTAATTACAAATGTTACAAATCTTTCATTTGGTAAATATCGAGAGTTTCGCTTTTATGTATCCTCATCAACAGGTAAGATAATTTCCATGACTTATGTTTGTTTATCAAGGAACATGCTTGTTTCAGAAAAGTTTATTACCACAGTTGAAGCCTGCTAAAAATAAGCTTCGCAATTGCCAATTATAACTTCCGAACAAGTACAACATTTACTTTTATTGATGCTATCTGTCCACAGGGTGTTGTGTGAAAATTTCAAGTCAAATGGACCTTACATGACTGAGTTATGAGCAAAAATGCAAAGTGATATTCATTAACTCACTTCGTACATGGTTATAAAACTCCACCCGAGTTTTTTTAACGCTGAAAACTTCAATCGCACATATCTTTGTAACGAAAGGGAAATTTAAAAAACAAAACCACGATTTTATTGTCAGTACAAATACAACTAGGTATGAGGGAACCGCTATAATTCAAATTCAAAGGATTTGAACAATGTTAGTAAATCCCATTAATAAAATATTATAATAAGCATAACATTAATAATAATAAACCACTTTTATATAGCGCTTAACACATAAGCACAATCGCATGTCCCTATGTGCTTATTAATACCCTTGGTCATCAGGTACAGATCAAACCCGCACAATTATTATGCGCACCATCTCAACTCCCCGGGGAGCATACTAGCCATGTGCAGCCATATGATAGCGCTCAGGCTAATTAACACCCGACCAAGTACCCATTTATACACCTGGGTTGCGAATGCAACATTATGTGTAGTGACATTTTCTTGTTAAGTAGCGGCTTCGTTCATACAGCGCATATACAGCTGCGGTACAACACATAACTTATTCAGTCCTGGATGTGTGATGTAAAAAAAATAATCACAATCATTTTAACAATTTTATTGTACATTGCTCAGCTTTACCCTGAAAAAAAATTTGTCGAAAGCTATTTTCTTTTATGACATCACACTTAAACATGTTAACACTGGTTTACCATTTAACCACCAGTGATAACATGTTTACATGCATTGTATGTTATATACAATACTCACTCACCATAAAAAGAAGTGAGAACATGTTATTTGTAAATGTATATGCATCTGATCGGGGTTAAATGTTTTGTGGGGTCAGAGAAGTCCATTGTAAAGGGTTTTTTTAGAGGTATAATACAGGTCGATTTACAAGTAGAATAAAAATAATAGAACACAATAATATTGAATATACGACAAAATATACATGAAATATTCAACAGCTATGTGATGTATTCAATATCATAGATCAGAAGAAAAAAAAATGTTAATTTAGTCACCCTTGATTAAACAATGATCTTTCACACTAGTTTCACCTCATTACAAACTTGAATACAAGTTTAATTTTATTACCCTTGATACTAAAATAAATACATAAATAAACTCTTCTTGTTTTGTTATATTATTTTCATAAACTCTAATATTAATACAAGCAATACAGTAAAATCATTGAGGAGTAGGTATTTTACTTAATATTCCCCTCTTTAATTTCAGTAAGGTGACCTGTTCCTTGTTATACTTTATTTGTTTATGTTGTTTTACAATGATTTGTTTCCCAAAACATTTGAAGAACGAGCATAAACAAGTTTATCGAAACAAAGTCGCTATCGTTTAGCCACGTTAATGTCTAAAATTGTGTTTATTTCGAAAGTGCAATTTAAGACTTATGTTGGCGAAGTAAATGGATGACTTTGATATTAACCACAACATAACTGGTGTACCACTCGAGTGTACCAACACATGTATATGTGTTTGCACTAGACATGACTATAACATACTCTCACTTATCGTTGCTTAAGACCCTTTCACTGAGATTTGTTTGATATATATAATATCGAAAAAATATAAGGCATTTCCACTTTGTCCTTACTCAAAAATTACGAAATCAGTCTTCACCGAAAAGTGTGTCAAAATATGTGCGATTGATGAGTCCAACATATATTCCTGTAGGGTTGTTGATCGCATCGATGCTGCTGACACTGTCTAAGGTGATATTGGCCAGAGCCGTGACGTTGGTGTTGCCGTTGTTAGTCAAGGCGGTTATTCTTTTCTCAGAAGCGGACACCGAGAGCCAGTAAGATTTCCCGTTGAAGAATCCCACGTCTTGTGGTGTACCGGAACCAATGAGACTCGTAACCTCGACGGCGGTGCTGTTGTTTGGATCATTTAAGTCCTTGATGAATCTTCTGTTTGAGTTGTATGTGCACGTATAGATCGAGCCACCTGGATAGTAAGTAATTTATAGTAATAGTAAGTATTTATATTCTCTTTGTTTAACAGCTTTTATATTGTATGCATTTTATATGCCATTGCCTTTCTCGTATAATATGCAAATATTAACAATATCATAACAAAACATAACTCTAGAGAGCCAGTAAAATAAGGGGAGAAGATATGTGCCATTACGATTAACAACACAAATAATGGATTAATAGGGCGCGTCTATGTGCTCAGCCTGACTTTTTTTTCCCATGTATGGGTTCTGGCTTCTGGAATTCCGAGTAAGCGTGGTCTGGCACGGATGTGCTGCAAAGGATCACAATACGTCGTTCATGAACATGATGAATATCAGGAAGCATGTTAACTACGTATCTTGGGCAGGGTTAGATCAGCTCATTTTTGTTAAGTATTGACACGGTCAAATGTTGACTTGGTCAAATAAATTATATATGTTATAAGGATGGTTGAGTTCTGGTACATAAAATTGGAAATTAGTATAGACCCGCATTGTGTTACAAAATTATAACTATAACTCCACCATGCTCAAATTTATTCTAAACATTGCGAACGACTAAATAAAAATGTCTGCTATTATTTCAAAAGCGCCGGTTAAAGTAAAGAAAGCGTTTAAAAAAAACACATTTGTTGAAACTATTTCAAATAAAAAATGGCGTTTGTGATGTTTTTAATGAAGTAGTAATTACAAAAACAAAATATGATCAACAGATATATACAATTCTTTTTTGAACAATAATATGAAAAGAGGAAGCATTTAAACATAGGCTTTTACGGGACGCGGCTTTAGAATGAGAGTTATCAGTGAATACTGTTGTAGGGTCCCGCATTTACTATACACATGGGGGCGTTGCATAATAATCAAAACGCAAAGTTGAGTTTGATTTTTGACGCAAATCAACAAAAATGAAAGGCAACTCCGTTGCATAAAGACTTGGAGCTTTAAATCAAAGGCAACTTGCGTTTTATATCAAACGCAATTTTGCGTCCGATATCGAACGCAAGTAAAATAACTTTATGGATTAGACGCCAAGCCAAAGTTGTGTTTGATCTGGGAATTTATGCGGTTGCGGTTCGTTATTCCGAAGGTTCGTTATTCCGAATACGCAAATTTCCTAAACCTGAGGGTTCGTTAGTCCGAAAACAAAATAAGGTTTGTTAGTCCAAAAATTTTTTCCATTATTCCAAAGATTCGTTATTCCGAACACGCAAATTTCCTATACCTGACGGTTCGTTAATCCGAAAACAAACTAAGGTTCGTGAGTCCGAAAAATTGTTCCATTATTCCGAAGGTTCGTTATTCCGAAGGTTCATTATTCCGAAGGTTCGTTATTTCGAAGGTTCGTTAATCCAAAGGCTCGTTATTCCGAAGGTTCATAATTCCGAAAACAAATTAGTTTTCGAAATAGCAAACCTTCGGAATAAAGAACCTTGGGAATAACGAACCTTCGGAATAACGAGCCTGATTTCGTTTTTGGATTAACAAACCTTCGGAAAAAACGATCCTTCGGAACAACGAACCTTCGGAATAACGAACCTTTGGAATAACGAACCTTCGGAATAACGAGCTGTAACTGTTTATGCACCAGTCAATTGAGATCAAGTGCAAAGTTGCCTTTGATCAAGCGCAAAATAAATTTCAACTTTGAGTTGTATGCAAACGCCCCATGGTCATGCTTATGGACATTTCAGCCGTTATTGTACTGATTCAGTCTGTTCAAATTTAGTTTGTTCTCCTCTTAAAATGGTATGGTCTTTCATTATGACATTCATTATTTCACAACAAATTGTGAAGCGCCCTCTTTACCAATACGTAACTATGCCCTTTACTAAACTCAGTGTGTTCCACTGAAGAAAAGTGTGTCCTACTCCTCAGAGCCACAGTTATTAATATGGACATTGTACGTGGGCACCAATTGCTATCAATTTTAATATTAATAGCCATGTTTGCTAAATAATACGAATTTGACCATTATGTTTTGCGATTATTGTGTTATTATGATCACACTTAAAGGGAGGGTTGAGTATTGGTCAAGCCTAACCTTAGTAACCAAAACGTGCACCATTATTGACAAAATTAATATTAATAACTTCACCATGCTCGAAAAGTTTAAATAATTTCAAACAACAAAGTAATTCTCATGTTATCATAAAAAAAAATAACCGTTAAAGGGGTAGTTTAGTTTTGGTAGAGAGGGCGCTGCACATCGCAATTTTTTTGTGAGGTAATTAAAAACTGAG
>JAUELG010156592.1:0-10052 GCA_031471515.1 Dendraster excentricus | reverse complement strand
TGATTTCATCTGTTTATTATTGTCAATATATTTGTTTTGAGCATGAATACAAATAAATATCACTAAAAACAAAAAAGAGTGTTAGTATGTGTGGGCGTGTATGTTGTTTGTACGTGTGTGCGTGAGTGCGTACATGTGTGTATGTTTAGGGGTGTGTGTGTGTGTGTGTGTGTGTGTGTGCGTAGGTGTGTGTTTGTGTGTGCATGCTGCATTTTTCTTTGGGTATGAACATGTTTGTGTAAATATTTGTTTGCGTATTGATTTGGCAGCTTCTTAGGACTTTATCGAGCAAGATCAACACTTTTACAGTACACTGCAGATGTCCAGGGGATCTAGGGGCGTAAAGGGACCCCTCCCTTAGGTTATGTGTAGTTGAATATAAATAAATTATGCAGAAAACATGCATGAAAATAGTGTCTCGGTTGTCTTCGTGAGGACTCTTGTCGCTTCATATCAACAATCTGTTAAGGGTAATACCAACTATATAGATTATAGTGAATAATTGCATGCAGTATAATACATTTTATATATAATCAAATAAAGTAAAGTGCCTGGAAGACTGGTATCCCCCCCCCCTCCCCGATACAAAAACAAAAACATATTTATATCAAAAGCTTAAATCTAAAAGGCTTTAAACCCACTTTCTTCAAAAACGTTTCTCTGTACAAATTTGTACGCATGCCTAGAAAAAGATGAAACTGGAACGTTCTTTGATTATGTATTTAAACTTGACCCCAAAAGTTGATTCTTAGATAGCTACGTAGCATATCAATGTCGGTAAATCAATTAGTATGGAGAGTGGATTTATCACCTTTTGGAACTAAACTCTATGAGGACAGAGAAGGTTTTGGAAAAAAAATCAAGAGCTTAATTCTACAAGCGTTTAAATCCACATTCTTCAACTTTTGAAAACAGGACGTTTCTCTGTCCAAATTCGTGCTGAAGAATGGAACGTTTTGTATGTGTAACTTGTCCCCAAATGTTGATTCTTAGATAGCTAGGTAGCTTATACGTGTCGGTATATCAATTACTGTGACAGGTGCCTTTTGGAACGAAGCCCTTCTTATAACAAGCAAGGCGTAGGAAACATAAAAAGGTCAGAATGGAAGTTATTCTGAACTCTCTACAATAACACACGAACATACATACATTCGTATACACAAGCCAACGTTATTATAGACCCATACGCACGTACGCTCGTACATACGAGCACACACACACGCACACACACACACATACGCACACACACGTACATTAACACACATAAACACATACATATGTACACACATACATAAATACATACACTTATGCACACACATATATACATACGCACACCATATCACATGCAGAGACTTCGATAAAATCAACAATTTCGAAAACATTATCATACTTTGAATTATACTCTTATTTAATAATTCATGCATGATTGTCCAGTATACGTGAACATCTGGCAGTATCGTACCACATGTACTGCATTGACAATTCTTTTCACTAATATGTTTGCACAAGTTCATCAACCAACGACATTTTTTTTTAAATACTCAGCAAGCAGAGCAATACGAATATGAAATAATGTAATAATTACAACAAAGAAAATTTAAATTGTTTTATCATATTACTCTGGTCAATCACTCTTTCATAAGTGGTTGATTCTTGATTAAGACAACTAAAGTTGATATGACTTGCATTGGCATATCATTCTCAAAATCCATTGAGAAACGGCTGACAGATAGGTATGCAAAAACTAAGCCATTCGAATATGACATTCACTTGCGATTTCACATGTATAAAATTGCATTATTCTAAAACCTGTATAATTTATTCGTTAAAATGAACGGCTACTTTGAATAGAAACGGCCTAATAAATCATTAGGATCTATTTTTATCATTCAAGAGAATGACTATATTTGTGCTTTGATTTGATGATAACACGTTTATCCACTATGATTGGGCATTTTAAAGAACGGTTCTTTTCCTTTAATTACATTCAGAATGCATAGGCCTTCGATTTTGGTGTCGATATAATTTTAAAACCCAACTATCATTCTTCCTGTTATACAAAAGCAAAACAAAAAACACTTGCCTGCCGCATAATTGTTATATTCTCACCTCAAAAGTAGATGATTTTACCAGCAATTTAGATACAATTTTACGAATATTGGAATATTTCATTGAATTGAGTAAAAGAGTTGTTTATATCAAACACGTCTCGCAGCCGAAGACTAAATTGCATTATATTTATAACGTGATAAAAGTAAATTAACATACAAAGAGAAAGTAATACATTTAAAGAATTTCATCGCATACTATATACATATTCTCTAAACAACAAAATTGTAAAACTATACAAAATTATACAAAATTATCAAAAGTTTTTTATACAGCATACATGATACAAAATAACCAAACGACTGTATCATATTAATATCAATTCTATAATACAGAGTACATTAATATAATAATGATAATAATCACTTATAATCACTAATATAGATTATGAAGATTAATGAAGCAATATAAACAAAAAGTAAGTTTGGTATTCAGGCAACTATTTCAAAAGCAGAGTGGGGTTTAGTTATGTTACATCAAAATTATATATCAATATACAAAGCAATATCAAATGGCTTTTAAAATCACATTGGACATGATATATGAAATAGAAATTGAACAAATTACAATTAAACGACATTGTCGGTGTTGCATGCAACATCACTGTAAAAAGTGTGATCGTTACTTATATTAATATTATACGAGTTTTCAAATGTATTAAGATGTAGTTTAAGTTCCCTTGAAGATTATATGACTAAATGATAACGTTAGCCTTAACAAAGGAAAGTAAGGTTAAATAATAATAAACACCGTTGATTTTAAGACTTCCGAGGCAAAGAAGATTTTGCCAAAAGCGTTTGGAATTTCGCCAAAACTTGTGTCACATACCGTAGTTGCGAATCAGACCATGTTGCAAACAGAACACGAAAAGATAAATACAGCATCGTCATTAGTAATGTACTTTTTTTTTACATTTATGTAATCGATTATGATGATAATAAGGATATTGTTTTATATTTGATTCACAGAATTCAATATGGATTTTTTTTGTATGACATAACTATAATAACAATCCATATAAAAGTAGATTAAACAAATTATGTTCATCTTTCATCAAAGCATTATCAAAGCATAATCCTCATGCCTACTTGTTTATACCAATGATAGTTGACAAGTAGTAAACATTATATAATATTCACTATAATTCCAAAAGGAATTAATGGCGTTCTAAAATACTTAAACCCATGCAAAAAAGTGCCAATATCAAACATATGCGGATATGTATACAAACTGGATGCATCACACTAACAACAGAAGACTCTCGTTTGGTATCATCATACAATAGGTATTCGCTTTTCAATCATACAATGTGCTCTCATAAAACGCAGGAGCTGTGTATACAAGTATGATCATTGGTAACAAAGTTTTACAAGATATGATTTACACATAATCACAAGAGAGCAGGCATGAATAGTTCTTTTTGATCAGGATAATAGTTCGCCATTACATTTTCCCAGTAAATGCAATATGTCAATATCCAGAATCATAATCAATATATACGGATATGTACAGAAACTGGATGTATTACAACAAAAGAGAAACTCGTTTATCATCATCATAAAATATAATTCCATTTGTTCTCATTGTTTGCAACGCGGATTATATATGCAAGGATTATCATTAGGAACAAAGATTTACATAATATATATATCATACACACATGTCACAATTGAGTAGGCCTAAATGATGGTTGGCAATTATTTTCCAGTAAATGCAACATGAATATCCACAATCCTTATCAGTATTCAGATATGTACAGAAACTGGATGTATCACAACAAAAGAGAAAAACGGTTCACATCATCATAAAATACAATTCCATGTGTTCTCATATTTGCAACGTGAATTGTTTATACAAGGATTATCATTAGGAACAAAGCTTTACACAATTTATATCATACAGACATGTCACAGTTGAGTAGGCTTACATGATAGTTCGCGATTATTTTCCAGTAAATGCAACATGGTAATATTCACAATTGTAATCAGTATGTACAGATATGCACATAAAATGGATGTATTACAACAAAATCGTTATGAAATATTATTTCATGTGTTTTTATTATAAGCAGCGCGAATTACAGGTATTATTATTAGAAACAAAGCTGTACAATATATACAACACTCATTGTTACAGTAGAGTATAATATGGCACGGAAATGCATTACATTGTTCCAGAGCATATATCACCAATTAATTGCCACAACTATTAAAATACATCAGAATAAATTTTCCAATTATGACGTTGAAACAAATATCAATTCAGCTAGCTTGTTCGTAATAATTATACTCATAAAAATGTATGTAAAATATGTCATATTTATTGCATCAAGATTTAAAAATTCGTCTTTTTATAAGTAAACAATTAAAAGTAATCAAAATTGTGTTGTTATTTTTGAAATCACGACAGCTTTATAATGAAAAATATTATTTTGGAATATTGACTAAGTCAGCAACTTACACATCTTATAACATTTTAACTTCTTTTTACAATGCCTACAAATGTGTTTCTGAATGATATTATAATTATTTGAGATCATGTTCTAATTGCTTCATATAAGTGTGTGATATTATATAATTAAATATCACCAATGCAATATTGCTTTGACAATTGGATACATGTATACATCTAAAATAAATCATTTCGTTAATGTATTATAACCAATGCAAATTACTTCGATTTATGTGTTGTATATATATATATATTTATTCGTACTGTCAATAAGTATTTGCTTATATACAGATACATAGTTATAACACAATATAACACAATATGTTCTAAAAAAACACATAAGACGAAATGCATTAATAATATAGTTATTTCTTATCTCGCATGGCAAAATGCATACTTTGCAAACAATTTATTCTGCCTCATAAACAGCCTCCTTCAGTTATAAATATTATCGTTGTATTGTGCTCGAGATGTGCAACATTACTAGTCAACCGGGTTGACACACTACACTTTTTCTTTCGAAAAGAAGACTATGTTCTTATCGCGTATGAGGTGTGATTGCCTCATACACGGGGCCTTTATGTAACGACCTATCCGAGAGATGGAGTGGTTTGCGTGGATCCTTCCCTGCATAGGGAGCACGGAGGAAGCCGATAACAAACAACAAAATTTAGCTCGAATAAAGTCAGTGTCAGAGACCCTGGCCAGACCAGCACCGTATCTTACTTTTGGTGTTTTATTTCACCTTATTAGTGATAATAGTACATATCAGAGTGCATCCAATGTATCGGACAGGAACTTTTATTTTGAAATCTTAAGTTTCTTGCATGGGGAGGTCAAAACTTGCTGGCTCTGATGTAAGATCTTGTATAAAGTCTCCCATTCTCACGATGTAAATTTCAATTAAATATATAAAGTCTTTGTGGGGGAAGGATTCATGATCATATACCAGGCATTTTGCCACCCTACATTGGGTTTAAGTCTTCTAAAGACTTCGCCAAAATGTCAGAAAGGCGCAATTCTAGTCGGGCTATTCATGTATAGAGATAGTCCGATTACACAAATTACCTGCAGTATTCTCAGACAATTATATGATAGAGCTATCGGAAAGCACATGAGTCATCGAATTAATTAGTTCTTAAAGGAGTCGCTTATGTAAGTGCAAAATGCTCCGAATAGTCCCTTCGTCTTCTTCCCTTTTCCCACAAAGCTCTCCTCGTATTTCTTGAAGGGGTTGAACTCCGCTTGCTTGATTTGGGACACGATCTCTGCCCTCGTACGCACGTCCTGTAGTGCGTTGACTCGGACTCTCCATCTTGGCTTTCCCTCCCTTTTCTCAGCCTCTATCAATAGATCCACGTAGTCCAGTGTGCTGAGAGGATTTGGTCTCAGTGCGATTTCTTGAAGACGTTTGAGACTTCTGTGTGACTGTGCAATTAGCCGAGAGACGCAGTCCTGCACG
This sequence comes from Dendraster excentricus, assembly GCA_031471515.1. NCBI lineage: Eukaryota > Metazoa > Echinodermata > Echinoidea > Clypeasteroida > Dendrasteridae > Dendraster > Dendraster excentricus. The sequence continues at coordinate 4,030 of JAUELG010156592.1, read as the reverse complement.
ACGACAAATTCTTCTTGGTGCTTCTTGACGATCTGCTCGGCGGTTAGCTTCTTGCCAGTCGCGTCTTGGTATCGACTTTCAAGCTCAGAATATTTCCTTGTCTCCTTCTCACTGTAGTATTCAAATCTGTACGCTTGATTGAAGTGAACATTCCAGATACATTCACCTGGACAGACACCACATACTCGATTACTGTGCTCACCTTTCATTGCTTTGCAGCTAGCTTTCTTACTGTCATCAGCAATACGACATGGATAGTGACATGTGTAGTGACATCGAGAGCAATTCGTAATGTATTTACCGCGTGGTACATTCTTTTTGCGACTTTTTTGGACTTCTACCTGATAGACAAAGTCTTTGTTTGCTTCGATGTCGGCCTCGTGCTGTTCTAGAATTTGCTGCTCTTCCCGAAGTTCCTCAAGCTTACCGCATCCCAACTTGATCTGAGGTTGTATTCCTTCCACGGCTATTTCCAAACGTTCTCGTTCTGCCAAGACTTCCTGCGTGAGTGTAAGACTTATTGGTTCTATAGTCGCCATGGCCGCAAAAAATTGTTGCATGCTTTGGGTTCCCATTTCCCAGAACATCTCGTCAAAACATTCGCCTTTTTCTTTCATGCCTTTTGCTTTACTCTTAACACTTGTGCTCGCACGACCATTGTTAGTGGCTGTTCCACTAGTTTGGGGGTGGGCACTGTGAAATTTGTTAGCAAACAGAGCCGAGTTGTTGAACTTGAAGTTGTTTGAGCACGGAATATTCGCTTCTTCTATAGCATCGATCAACAGAGGCTTCTGGCTGTCAGCAAACGTCACCAGCAAAGAAATATTCTGTTCGATATCTTTGCCAAAGATTGACATCATGGAGTCGAAGAGGTACTTCTGAGTGTGCGTCAGTCTGGCCTGTGATGCCTGTGCGACAAATCCAATGACGTCTATGTGGTCAACCTGGTGCACAGAAGAATCTGAGAAGTAGTCACGTATCTGATCAACGATGACTTTGTCTTGGTCGATGCCTCTTGTATCTCCGAATCCGGGTGTGTCAATTATCGTCATTTTTGATTCAAGGTGTGACCATTCCGTGGGGTTGATTGTGTAGGAAGTGATCCATTGTGTCTGACTCTGTGATTGCCCCCCTGCCTTGTTCTCTCCCTCATCAGCGATGATCTTGAAGCGGAAGTTGTCTTCCCATTCCACGTTGAAGATGTAGTTTATTATTCCATTGATGAGTGTGCTCTTTCCCGCTCCCGTAGCTCCTACCACCATGAGGACCAAGTGCCGTTTACCTGAATTACAAGCTTCCCCAAAAGAGTAGGTTCGGTATTTTTCTTGCCCTCCTTGTTTTCCTTTGGTCAGAGGCAGTTTGTAGATACTGCGTTCACCCTTTGAAGGCTTCCCCTTTTTCACCCGTTCACACTTGGCTATCAATTCTTTGAAGTTGGTTGACCGTGGATCACTTACTGTTGGTGGAGTGATTTCTACCGGTTTAGAAAATTCGCTATCCCCCGCGTTTCCAAAACTGGCAGATACTGATACCCTGTATGTCTTGTTTGGTTCCATGTTTTCGATATGGCACAGGCTTTCATTCCCGTCGGTTTCGTGCATCAGTACATCTGGATTAGTGTCACCAACTGGTATGGATTTCACTATGTATTTCGAAACGTTTAGTCCGTCAGCTATCGCACTTGGCTTAGCCCAAGTAACTGTTACGCTTGCACCTACGTCACGAGGGGGGCACGATGGGAAGGTTGTTATAGCTTCGCTTACTGGACTTGCTTGAGATTCCCCAATCTCGCAGGAAGCAGCTACCAAGAATTCGTAGGTAGTGTTTGGTCTCAGATCAGGTATGGTCGCACTGTTAGTTGCATATTCTGCTCTGTATTTAGACCATCCAGGATCCTGCGTAGACGAAGCCTCTCTGTATCGCACAATATACGTCTTCACGCATGAAAGACCATCTGTTGGTGCAGTCCAATTCAGGACAACAGAATCATGGGATTTCTTGAGGACTTCTGGCTTTCCAGGTGCTCCGGGTGGTAGGAAGTCTTTCGAGGTGAGGACATCGTTCGCGTATATGAAGATTGATCCACCATCGACAGTCGGCATGTTTCCGTCATCGAAACCCATCACACCAAATGTCGTCTTTTCGGACTCTTTGTTCGCAGTTGCAAACTCAATGAACTGTTTGGCCTTAGTTCTCATGTTCTTTGATGTTGCCGCATTGTCGAACCATTCACCTTGTGGTGAATATGGCTCCGCAGTTTCGGACTTGTTGTAGCGTGAAAGAGCATTGAGATATCCGTCTTCAAGCCCTACTGAAGAGAAAGAGAAAACGACTGTGTGTTCGATCGAGAAATCAAACAGCAGCGCATCCAGGTCTTCACGAGAATGGATTTTTCTGGAAGAACTAAAGCCTTTCATGAAGGCTCCTAGGACGTTCATCTCCTTTTCTCGACATTTCAACCACTGTTTCAACTGGCGTACATTAAACGGAGATTGATCGCTCTCAGAAATGATATCAAGAAGTATCTTTTCTTCTGCTTCTCCTCCTCGAATTTTTGGTAGAGCCCGAGCAATGTATTGTTGAAGAGAACGCTTGTACTCGAGAATAGAATTTTTGAACTGATCAAGTTTTTCTTGAAACTTGGGAAAATCTGTGCAAATGCTGCACTCTTCAAGATCATCGCACTTGATCTTGCACTGATCGAAACACTCAAAGATGTCCTGAATTTGACCGATAGCTTTCGTGCTAATATCTCGGACCAATTTTGCTGCGTTGTTGTCAAGTTTGGACAGTGGATAAAGCCAAACAGTCAAAGGAACCGCAAACTCACCCGACTCTCCAAGCATTGATGGCAGCTGAGTGTAGACAGCTACAGCCTCCTGAAGAGTTGCTGGGTTGCTCTGATGAGCAATATCTCCATAGAACTTGCATTGAAGTTTGTCGGCTTCTTCCTGTTCGCTTTCAGTTAGTTTCAAACCGTCTTCCCCTTCCATGTTGAAGCAAGGAATCTTCTTGATGATCGCAGACACGTGGCCTTTCACTTGTTTCTCGCTTTCGTCCTGCTTCAGATACCTGTTAAAAACAAAGAAAGCTTGTGCCCCGTATAGTATTCCCGTTACAACATGGGTACCTATACCACGTTCAAACACATTTGAATGTTGGACATTGTGTCTGCTTAGATGTTTCATCGTCAACTGTTCGAACCTTACCGTAGTCTTGTATTGAAGGGTTAGACGGGACTGGCGACTGGTTTTCTGTCTGTCACTGATGAACTCTGCAGAGCCACTGACATCGACGAGTCCACCCAGAAGACTGGCCTTTAGGGACGCCTCGACGTTGAGTGCCGTCGACTTGCCGTTGATGCTGTCCGAGGTAAGGATGTTGAATCGAGTTCCTTGTTGTGTGCGGACGTCCCGGTCGTTCTTGAGGACCTCAGGATCCCACAGTGTGAACCCCGGGATGAGTGTGTCGTCGCGGCAGTCGTAGAGCATCCCCAGCTGCATCGGTCTGCCGAGCGCCGGAAGCTCCAGTGTTCTCTCGTCACCCATCTTCTCCTTTAAGAGAAAACATAGTATCGAGTGAATAATATGTGTTCTGTTTAACTTTTCTCATGGCGCTCTATATTTAAGGATATGTTTATTAAAAATAACATTATACATCGTAAAAGAATGCGGAAGAGCATATCATTTACCTCTAATGAGAACTCACTTAGCGAAATCAAATATTACATTTAAAGGTTCCAAGTACTTGAATAATTTGAATGATACAATAAATGAACCTCCCAGCCTCAATCAGTATAAATCTAAACTAAAACAACATGTATTATGCTCGTATTTTTAGCAGCGCCCCCAATTTTTCACAAATATTTACTACTGATTTGTATAAGACGTGTTTCATGACTCCTGTGATCGAAAACCAATGTTTAAAGGGGTAGTACAGTTATGGTAAGCCTAAACGTTAGTGACCAAACCTGAACAGTAACATTATAAACTAGTTGTTTTAACTCCACCATGCTCGAAAAGGTATACAA
>JAUELG010156370.1:0-10054 GCA_031471515.1 Dendraster excentricus | reverse complement strand
TATTGTTTTGTACAATGATATATATTTGAATTTTGTTGGAAATGAAATAAACTAAACTGAAACTGAAACTGAACTGAGAGCTTCAACATGCGCTCAATCTGTCTTTGGGACCATGTGTACAGCATTTAAAGTCACGTCGAAGTTCAAAATCATCAGCTGATTAAGAAAGGAACGAAAGACAAACCTCTGGACAGAAGAGAACGCTCCCCTTCAGAGGGATAGTAACCAGCAGACTCTTGGAAGAATCCTACATGCAGGTTCAAAACGGCACGGGCACGTGGGTTGGTATGTGATTAATAATTGGTATCGTTGTCATCATCATCAGCCTCATCTCCATTCATACCGGTACTTGTCAAATACAAAAGTTTATTTATCTTGTTACACAGAAGACATAAATAGTACTCATTGTTATAGTCACGGATGAACCTCCGTATGGAAGATGGGTGATGCTCGGGGCAAATACTGCCCAGTTCATTCGCTCTTTCGCTCATCTTGGCTCCATAGACCTCGACCTCACGATGATACGACTGGAGCTAAAGTCTCATAGGCGACGGGATCACAAGATGAAATGACATAGTGGTATGGTGGCGTAGCTAATCCTCCCAAGGCATGGTCGAGTAGTAATGCGGAATCCAACATGGGTTACGTTTCGTCGAAGACAGAAAACACAAAAGTTCCGGTGGCTGTAAAATTTTGTTTTAGCAAAGATAAACATTTCAAAGTAAAAAAAAACAAAAAAAAAAACATCGGAGTAAATATCTCCCTTAAATATCTCCCACTTGGTCTTCAGCTGCAAAATATCAACTTTATCTTTGTCTAAACTCACTAGGCTTCGTCGACTCTGTAGTGATGATTAGGACCTCCGCGCGGGTTCTGATGAAATATCAAGGTTTTTCCACAGGAGAGGATAACCTGAGAACGTCATTAATTATGCCATCAGAAAGGTGATGGGCACCAGTAGACAGACGGCCTTGAGACAGAAAACCATCCACCCCTTCAAAGAGTGCCTTTGGTACTAAGGTACCATCCCCATACCGCGAAGGTCGTCTCATCTATCATGGCCAACACAACAATTTTGGGTCTTCAAAGAAGCCCCATCGTGGCGTATTAGAAAGACAGGAGTCTGCGAGGCCTACTTGTCCGATCCCGTCTGAGCCCGAACACAAACAAGGAAGCTCTAACGTATCCGTGCCACTGGAGGCGCTGCAACACCTTTAAGTACGTTGCCAATACGACGACGCTAGAGGGTCCTTCGTCATCTTGGCGGGTAACACACCACGTCACATGGAGGTATACGTGTAATCTATCTACATGCCATCTACACCGTTCGATGTAAACGGTGCTCAAAGATCTACGTGGGTGAGACGAAGAGGCGGCTAGCCAATGGCACAGCAGGGTACTTTACGTGCATTAGGCTGAACATGGACAGTTTTCCGGTCGCCCACCACTTCAAAACTGCTGGCCACACCTTAGCCGATTTAGAGACTTCGGGACTTGCCACAGGATTTCAGACTGATGACGAAAGGAAGACGAATAAGGAGAAAATTTTCTTCCGCCTGAGCTGTACACAACCCAATGGACTGAATGTAACTTTGTATCATTTCCCAATTAATTGATTTCCGAATTGTGTTTCCCTCCTTCTCTCTCCTCCTACCCTTCTCATACAGCCCCCCTCCCCCCTTCAAAGTCGAGGTCCTCAAGTGTAGAAAAGAGGGTCCATTTCATGCCTCTGTTTTATTTTTAGTTGCCTGTCTAATCACCCAGTCAATGGCGATATTAAAGAATAGTGCTGACATAACACATCCCTGCCAACTCCAGTCTTTATTTGGAATTTGTGGTTATTGTTTCCAAATCTGTATGTTAACATTGGTGTAAAAGTGATTAATTACAAGAACTAGCTGCTCTGGTATTCCATATTTAGGTAATATTATCCAAAGTTTGTGTCGGTGGATGCTCTCGAATGCTTTTTTCAAAGTCAACAAAATTAATATAGAAATTTCTCTGTCACTATTTGAAGAGCTCGCATGCAAAAGGCGCTAAATCCACTTTCCATAAAAATTGAGTTAACGATACATCTATATGTAAAATCTAGGTAGCTAGCTGAGAAACCAAATTTTAAGACGAATACCTCACTCAAAATAAAAATATAGATAATTCAATTTTCATATTCCCATAGGCACGTGTACAAAGTGATACAAAGAAACCTGTTTTTCTCTGAAGTTGAAAAAGTGAATTTAGCGCCTTTTGCTTGAAAGCTCTTCATTTACATTGCTATATGATATTACGCAAAGCAAATATCTGGTCAGTGCACCCTTTTCCCTTCCAAAAACCTGCCTGTTCCCTTCTGAGACATTGGTCAACAGCATCTGTAATACGGGTAATAATTATCTTTGCCAGTATTTTACTTGGTATTGAGAGTAGTGTGATCCTACTCCAGTTGCTGCAGTTATTTAGGGTTTCCGTCTTTGATAATTTCACATTAACACCCTCTGACCAATTATCAGAAACTGCCTTCTTTTACCATATAGTTGTAAATTGTGGTAGAAGGATTTGTCCTGCTAGTTCTTGGTTCGTCTTAAAAAAGTTCTGCGTAGAAATTGTTAGAGCCAGGGGATTTACCATTCTTTAGAGACTTAATTGCAGCTATTACTTCTTATTTCGTCGGTGGTATATAGCTGACATCCATGTAATCCTCTGCCGCTTGTATATGAGCCTCTACCGTCATTGATGGTCTATTTAACACCTCGCTAAATAGACCAGCGGCATAGCAGAACAATTGTTCACTTTTCTCTTAAAGCATGAAATTTGCCACACATTTAGATCATCATTGGTCCTTTTCTACTTAAACATGTTTATTCAAGTGCTAAAAAACATTACACCAAGATTACAATAATATAATGTATTCAAGATCAATCAATGTGGCAGCCATTATTTTAAACATGGCCGCCAAAAGTACTGAAATATTACAAATTTGTAGAAAAATTAGGAGATACGTATATACGTATTACCTCTTAATTTTGTTCTAATTTTCAGGTGATACGTATGTAATACGTATCACCTCTTCATTTTGTGCGAATTGTTTTTATTCATTAGGTGATACGTATATCATACGTATCACCTCTCGATTTTGCTCTAATTTGTAAGGTTATACGGTACGTATATCATACGTATAACCTCTGTTCTTTATTTATTTATTCTCCCCATCAATTTTGTTCGTCGCATGTCTCATGATCAGATGAATCAATTATCATGAATCTTCACATGATGGTAGATCATGATCGAACTTAGTGCAGTCAAATGTTTGAGTGACGTCACATCAGTGTGACGTCTTCCAGACGCCATTTTGTAAAATATCATTAATCATCATATCTCAATAATGCATAATCAATTTACATTCAAATTTTAGATCAATATTAATCACGTCAATCGTCAACTTTTGAGCTCATGCGCATGCGCTTTCACATGAAAACGCGCGCGTACGCGTCCGTCGAATGAAAAAAGGTAAAAAAATGCTCAAAACCCCAGTCCAACAAATTTTCTGAATGTTTCAGACAATTCTAAGCGTTTCAAAAATGTCCGCGCGTACGCGTCGGCGCACGCATATTTGAGCGCGTAACGCACACGAGTAGGAAAACTGTCGTTTTTTCACATGTTTTCAATCCTTATACATCCCTTAACACACCATATCAATCTGAGTCAGTGTTGACTCATAATGACGGAGCACACGCGCGTCAAAGTCAACATTAAGCGCGCACGCAAATTTGCAAAATATGGTAAAAACACATTTCTTTCACTCGACCATAACTGTTTAAAAGTCCACAAACACCGATTTTTGTTTTAATATTCATATAGATTATGGATTGTAGATTCGAATTCATATATCCTTTATGCCCAGAAAAATGTTATAAAGTCATCATGTTGACGGTTAAATTTGAAATTGCGCACAAGTGTGGAAATTAGCTAAATTTGGTCAAACATGCGTCTAGCTTATTGGTCATAACTTCTTTGATAATTAGATATATCCAAATATCTTTAGATATTCTTACAGTGTATGAGTTCTACATATGTTGAAATATCTAATATTGGCACATCATATTTGTTAAACTCATTTTATTGCACGAAAAAGTAAAAAAAAAATTCTCCCTTTAATTACGACCTGTTCCCGAGCTCGGAAAATAAGTCGGAAAATAACAAATAAAAGTCAGACACGACATCCACGGAGGTTACATAGTAAAGGTGGAATATTCATCATATTACATGAAATTATGGCTTTATTCATTTGTTCATATCAGTTCTGGAATTGATTGTGTCCCGACATTGACATTATTTTGAAAATTATTTGGTACACAAATCTAATGCTCAAGATTGCACTTTAGACGTCCTGCATAGCATGAGAAATCTTGCTAAACTACCCGATTTGTCGATATCCAATGCCTAGTTAAAATACTGTAACTTTTGATTTAGACACGGTACACACTTGAAACTTCCACAGAGTATTGTTTATACAATTTAACAGTTATCTACAAAGTATGAGTTCACCTCTCTATGTAATACTTGATTTATGTGTTATTATGTAAATCAATAATTTAATTTTTGGGGCTAAAAATGAAAGTGTTTTTTATTCTTTACCTCATAATATTTGGTATCAGGTTATGGGAAATTGTATTGGCTTTAATATGATGGGAACCTAATGCTGATTTAAGGCGTTGTTTGGTAAATTCTCCCTATACCAAGTCCAAACGGCGGCTTTTTTCGACGCCATCTTGGATTTCGAAGTGTTCGCAACAAATTTGTTGAGGTAGACCTCTGAATTATTTTGTCTCATTAAAAGTACTTGCAATTAGAATCGGTTTAAAATTGTTGTAGACATCTGGCAACCTAAAGTCATTTTTTCGACTTTGGCCCTCCGCCTATTTCCCGATTCCGTCCATCTACTTTCACTCACTCCCAAAAGTGTAGATTATATCTTCTCATCTCTGCTATATTTCATAAATTATACCCTAAATCATATCCTAGTTTGGCGTTCATCACTTTCAACAAACCTCTCGGTGCTCACCACTGTCATTCATCATTTGATCAAATAGACACGTTTTGAGCAATCAAGAGCGCCGTATCAGCGTAGCAGATAGTACAGAATTGTACTCCGTGAATTTATTTTATCCCCGATAACCGCTGCTAACCACGAGAACCGCTGATAACCCCGAGAACCGCGTTAATCCGAGAATCGCGCGCCACCACAGTGAGGTTAGTAGGTTTTGAAGCTACTACGGGCAGGAGTGGACAGGCCCAGGGATAAAGTTCGTCTCAGTCCAAACTGGGCTACGTATCAGATAGTACAGAATTGTACTCCGTGAATTTATTGTATCCCCGATAACCGCTGCTAACCACGAGAACCGCTGATAACCCCGAGAACCGCGTTAATCCGAGAATCGCGTGAGGTTAGTAGGTTTTGAAGCTACTACGGGCAGGAGTGGACAGGCCCAGGGATAAAGTTCGCCTCAGTCTGAGGTTAGTAGGTTTTGAAGCTACTACGGGCAGGAGTGGACAGGCCCAGGAATAAAGTTCGCCTCAGTCCAAACTGGGCTACGTAGCAGACGATGCCTACCTTTGAGAAACGCAGTTTGCCTGATCGCTGAAAATTATGTCTGGTTTAACTCGATCAAGACAGGGCTATTTTGAAAATGCATAGCCCGGGTTGGGGGGGGGGGGGGGAGAGGAGGGTGGCTATTTCAGCCCCTCCTAAGATCTAAGGCGCGAAGCGGCCATTCGCCGCGAAAGTTTGCATGCATGTATAGTGATCACCTGGGGGGTGTTTCATAAAGATTTTCATTAATCGAAATTCTATCTATGTCAAATTTGCAATAACATTTTAATGGCAAATTTGCCATTGATAACAAATTTGCCATTAAAATGGGGTTATTCCCATAATTGGAAGTTTTATGAAACACCCCCCTGGTGTATAAAATACTATGGAAACTTTACAATTCTTGATAAATGTTTTAATTTGCATAATTATGAAAATTTATTCGAATAACTCACAACAATTCATAAAATTCGTATTTTTTTACACATTAAAGGGATAGTTGAGTTTGGTAAAGAGAGTACTGATGTGGTCAAACTGATTTATAGTAGCCAAAACTGGCATCATTACAAACTAATAGCAGCAGCTATGACTCTACAATGCTCGAAATGATTTAAACATTACAACGACTAAGTACAACTCCTTGAACCATTAATACAGTGCCGTTCAAAGCCAAGATGGTCCTCTATAAAAACTCATTGGTTTAAATCGTTTAAAATAAAATATTGTGCATGTGATAGTTCGTAAAAAATAGTAATTATATAGAAAGATAATCTACAACTATTACAAAACTTCTTTTGATAATTTTTGTAGAGAAAAGATAATCTACAACTATTACAAAACTTCTTTTGATAATTTTTGTAGAGAGGAAGCAGTTTTTAACAACTTGAACGGCTGGTTCAAAATTATCTTATACTTGTGGGGCCCCACATTTATTACAAATGACTACGTTTATGGATATTTCAGCCGTTTCTGAACCGATTATGATCAAATAAAGTAATCTCTGTCATTGAAATAGTATGCTCTTTCAAATTTTACATTCAGTTTTTCATTCCCTGAAAAATAATTATTATGTGCAGATCCCACTCTACAAAAACTCAACTATCCCTTTAATAATATATTGTTTATAACTAAACATTGCTTCTGAATTCATTTTGTTCTTCAAACCATTATAAATAATACAACAAACAAATCTGAAAGAGCCAGGACTGTTCTTCCTTATGTTTTCTATTGTTTTTATAATTTCTTATGTATTTATTTTTTTTAAGCTTATATTGATACCATTGTTTGTGTATTTGTTTCTTCTAAGGAAAAATCAACTCTTTTGAATCCACAACAAACACCAAAACTGTAATACAAGACGAAATAACCAATAATATTGATATTTTTCATGAAAACTGATATTTTCATATCATTTGTATAATAATCACACAATTTTAATAACAAAAGGCGCTAAATCCACGTTTATTTCCAAAAGTCGCTAAATCCGGTGAAAATATATTTTGAAAAAAAAATAGAAAAATATCCAATACAGCTGGATTTCTTTTATGAGTGTTATTATAATGTGTTATTAAGTGTCTTCAATATGTGTGAAATTTTGCAACATTAAAACAAGTGAAAGTGGTCGAATACAAAACCTCAATTTACTCGAAAAGTCCAAAAGTCAAAAGTGGATTTAGCGCCTTTTGAGATTAAATTCTTCATATAAACATGTATATAACAATAGAGTAAACATACAGTCGCGTCTACCAAGAGACGTAGATTTACTTTGCGATGGTTAGGCCGGGGCGAAATTTAAACATATTCTAGAGAGTGACAACTGAGAGAGCTAAAAGCCACCCATTGCCATGCTCGGAGTTGTATTATGCGCTCATTGAAATTGACATGTTTGCTCGTAGACCTGATTTGGGGGTGCTCAAATTAGGAGAGAGAGGTCCAGTGGGTGGAGGCCCCGGAAGATTTTAGCTTTTGGATCTTTTTAGCTTATATGATTTATTTTAAATTTATGTTGAATAGTGACCCTAATTTTAGAGGCATAACGAGGGAGAGCTTGAACCTTGCGTGACGTTGATCAACGTGAATTTACACTGTCTAATATGTCCAATCTGAATTCACACTGTAAAGAGGTGAGCTCCCTCAACTGGAATGGAAAAACAAATACTGCATGCGCGCGCAAAATAAGCATTTAAGTCCTTTTTAAACTAAGTATAGATTATGCAGGTATTTGGAAGATTAATTAACTGTTAAGTGTCTATAAAATCCTTTTTTTGACATTCACCAATCGATGCATTTACCTTGAGTTGTAAACAATGCATTAAATCATATTTCCTTGTTAATGTACAGATCTAGAGAAGAAATGCCCGAATAGCTTTGGAAGTGATGGGGTCGCTGGCAAACGATTCGAATGCAACGCAGCCCTGTTTGTGTGTGAGTATTTTCTTTCCCAGTTTACCAAAATGATTATTATGCAGGACCTATTGTAAACAGTCAAGGGTGTCGATTTCTTTTCGCCATTGGGGGGATTGGGGGGATTTCTGGCGAGGGCGCGAAGCGACAACCCAGCACATATTTGTATGACTAAGGTGGGGGGGGGGGGAGGCGTAAGGACCACAAAAGCTTTTGAATTCAACAGTTATTAATTGCGCATTGTTAGCGCCATGAAATGTTACGAGTTGGGATTTGTCGAATAAGTGTGATACCATGAATGGGAAACGTATTGGCGGTCAAGAGTGCGGAGCCCCGGAAGCTTTTTGATTTGTAATATCCTGAAATATGATGTCTATATGTACATATAGAGTTGTTATCTATTCTTTAGTTGATTAGCTTTTGATTTAACTGGGTATATTATTACGTGCACATTGCAAGCATCATGTTCTGAGGTGGACTTTGTCCAGCATATCAAATTTACCCTGATAGATACATAGATCGCAATCATCCTGATGGTACCCTGAATAGCATCGGTCATGGGATATCCACATTGGGAAGCGTATATCAGGATATTCCGAGGCGGAACCCCCGGAAAATTCTGGGATTTGTAATTTTCAGATATAAAGATGGTGTCTATTAATAAATATACAATGAAAGACTATTTTGTTAATAAGCTTTTGATTTAGCTGTTTAAAAATAGTTATATGTGCACAACGCAAGCATGTTATGGGTATGCCATAAATGAACTCTAGTCTGATAGATTTACATACTGTTGATTGCAACGATCCTGATGGACTCCTGAATAGAATACGTCAAGGGATACCTACGTTGGTACGCTTACTGGGGGTCCAGGAGCGGAGCCCCGGAAACCTTCGGATTTGTAATATCCAGAAATGCAGTTAACTTTAGAAAACATTGCTCAATTTAAGTGAGCAAAGGGCAGACGCACAGTTGTTACAGGGCCGATACTGGGTCAAACAACCTTAATGGGGTTTTCAGGGGCGCAGCCCCGGAAGAATATGAATTTGGGCAGTTTAACATTATCCTAAAGTGAAGACTGTAATAACAACTACTATTCATGAGAGGGGACAAGGCTCTTTTATTTTAACATTATTATTCATTTGTTACCAAAAATATTGGGGGGAAGACAATACAGGCCATCCCCCGACTTCACATATTGGGGGACGGGGATATATCCTCCCATCCTCCGTGATCGACGCCCATGATAATTGTTATCATCATACGTGCACCGTTCAATCTACATTACATATTTATATACAGGGTGTCGCAAAAAATAGTAAACTCAACTTTAATGGCTAATCACCAGAAAACTGTGAAATATTTGTAAAATGTTTATTGTTGTAAGGGTAGTCCATGAAGTCATCTGTCCAGTGATACAAATACATTATGTAAATGTCTTCCATGACTGAGCACACTTGACCTTTATGACAGGTGTTAAAATCATCACTGTGGCAAATTAGATAGGAAAGTTGAGATTTAATGAAATGAGAAAAGAGCGATTTATTTTCAATTTTACCCTGCGGAAAGTGATTTGTAACCTTGACATGTCCGTCAGTCCTTGCAATGCACATCTCACAGCACCTTCTCATGTTCCTGCAGCCCAGCTCATCATTCCCGCAACTTTTCGTACGTTTTTCACCTGTTTGTTATGCGTTCTCCTAGCTCCTGAATCGTGGATGGTGGGGTCTTGAAGTTCACCCACCATGCCCACTCATTCTTATATTCAACATCTGTGACATTTCATTCATGTTTAGCTGCTATTTCTATCATATTGTTTCCTTCTGCCATCTTTACCACGTAACCTTGTTTTTGTATTTAACTGTCCCTACATGTGTGGATGCGACACATGTCTTCTGTAAGTGACTGGTAACCTTTCCCCATCATCATCATCATCATCATCATCACTCGATCACATTCCATCTCCACACCATAACTCACTGGGTCTTTTTAAAGGGGAAATCCGGTCCAGAATCTGATTGAATTTAAAGAGAGACAAAAATATTCCCTACAGAACACTGCAAAAAT
>JAUELG010156369.1:0-16411 GCA_031471515.1 Dendraster excentricus | reverse complement strand
TTCCCGGGGGGGGGGGGGGGCAAGAGAGTGGTCGTTATGAGCAGGTGGTCGCTAAAGCAGGTTTGACTGTATATTTGTTTGTATTCTTAAATTTTGAATAGTTATTCCACTGACAACACTATCAACAGCCTCACCGACATCAACAGCTGTCTCATCTCCCTTGACGATTCCGATGGAGGAGACGACACTGACATATTATCAAGCTGGTCAATCTACAACTGTACTTTCAACACTTGAGGGAAACAGTGGTCGCACCACTTCCATGACTTCGATCCCATGTCAGTGTCATTGCTCCTCAATGGCGGGTAAGATTGGATTATTTACTGTTTGTAAATTTGACTTTTCCCCCATCGTCTGGAGAGTTTTGGTTGACGGATAAGTACGAATGTAACACACACAGTGATTCAGATCGGACAGCAATCGATCGCTATCCTTGCGCGGGTCACGTTTTGGTCACGCACATCCATGGAATATTCGTAAATGCATAATTAAAGGGGTAGTACAGTTTTGGTAAGGCGGAACTTTAGTAACCAAACCTGGACAGTAACCTTATAAGTTGAAAGTTATTACTCCACCATGCTCGAAAGTTATATAAAATTACAAATGACTAAGTAAAACGTCCGTTTACATTAAAACAAGAGCCATTCAAACACAGGTGGAAACTCTCTAAAAGGCATTGGTTTCAACCATTTTCATACAAAATTACGCATGTTATTTTATTGAAATAAATGATTATGTAGATAGATCATCAATAATTATTCAAAAAACACAATCTTTGATAAAGTGGACGCATTTTTTTTCTGAATGAAAAATCATCATAGTTTCGAGATCAAATATATTTCTTGATATTTCAACCGTTTCTGGAGCGATTTTGACCGAATAAAGTTTATACTGCCATTGCCATTAAAGTTCCATGTTTTCTCGAATTCAAGACTCAGCTTTTTTGCTACATGACACAAATAATGTGATATGCAGCACCCTCTCTACCTAAACTAAACTACCCCTTTAAACGCGCTATGTATTTTGTTTTATATTTTCAGATCTATTACTCCACGAAAAAAAAAAATCAAGCTCTAATTTTTTCAGACATGCGGGCTGTTGAGTGATATTTTCTTTTATATAAGAAAATAACCTCGCATCTTTTGAAATTTGGCTTGCAAAAAGCAGGTTGTTCCTTTAAGATAAATTTGATAATAAGGTTAATAATTTTAAGAAAAATATCAAACACTGGATGACAAGACAAAGAACATTGTTACAATTACTTATTATATTGCTTCTTCTATTATATTTCTAATTTCGTAGGTGCACTATAGTTGGGGCAGCATTTGGTGGAGCATTCGTCATGCTTATTGTGCTCATTACCATTTATGGAATCATCATCCTTTGGAAAAGCAGGTGAGTGTTTCGTGTCTAATATACTGCGTAACACATGACAAATAATGTATTTCACCGTCTACTCATAAGTGTATCTGTCTTTAGAACTTCCCCTCGAGTACTGAATGGGACGTATTTTTCAACCTAACACTTTCCCATTTGCTCTCTGTATTACATCCAAATGTTTCATCACTCCTTTCTTGTACGTTCCTGGTATGTATTGATCATGTGGGCTGTCGGTAAAGACAATCTGTCATTTGTTATCAGCGTCTCTCTAGGCGAGTTTGATTTTCACGTGACTCTGCACTCGTAGACAGACGATATAAAGCGCGTGACGTTACTGCGTCGGAAGTAACGGCGAACAGCATCGCATCAACAGCTGAATTTTGCAAATATTTTCTGTCTTAGAGTTATAATTGTTCTCCTAAGGCACATAGCATATTTTGGTATTTGGGGTAAATATCGCAATGCATTCATTCGAATGTTAATCTTTTTCAGAACAATTTTTAATTTAAAAAACCCTTACTCAACAGATAGCCTTCGCTATTTCCCCACAATCAATCACAGATCTTCAATCATTATACATGTCTCCGATTATCACATTATGTAGCTAATGGTATACCAAAGCCTTTGTAGGCTTATACGCAGTTTAAAACAGTCCGCAAGCCTCCTCAGCCTTCATGGCCTTCGAAGGCTGATAAGCAGTCGGTTAGCAGTCAGTAAACCTTTACATGGAAGCCTTCGAATGCTTGTAAGCCTTCATATGGACTCTCAGATTTATGATGCAAATTAGGTACGGAGTGCTACATTTTGAAGAGAAAGTACAGTTTTGGTAACCCAAACCTGGACAGTAACATTATAAACTAATAGTTATAACTCCACCATGCTCAATGCTACAACATTTTAAACGACTAAGGAAAAACAAACATTTTCAGTTTCCTTTCAAATATAAGAGGGCGCTTTTTAAAGAGGCATTGGTTTAACAAAAAAATTCATACAAATATGCATGTGAAGTTTTATGGAAATATTGATTCGATATAGAAATCATCAACCACTATTTAAAAACCGGTTTTGAAAATATTTGAAAAAGTGAAAGCATACTAATTATAAGATCAAATATATTGATCGATATTCCAGCCGTCTCTGGGTCGATTTTGACCAAATAAACTGTAATTTGCCGTTAAAATAACATGTTATCTGAAACTTGAAACTCAGTTTGTTTTTTATTACCGCGCCAAAAAAAAACACGATTTGCGGAGGCCTTTCTACCAAAACTGAACTAACTCTTTGATGTATTGTACGTGTGTTACCAATCGTTTAGATGAACGTTACAAAACGATGTCCCGACATAAGTCGATGGGATTTCTTTTTCAGTCATCGTACATTTATGTCATCGTTATCTATTTCCCGCGGAAATACAATTCAATCATTGCTGTTTACAACTGTTTGGATTTCAGTACACTGTATTGCTTTTAATTATTTATAAATATATTTACTCAATGATATTTGTTTACCGATTTAGAAGAAACCCCAAACCGAGAGTGAAGGGTAGCACTGAGTTTGAAATGGACAACGATGCATACACGCTTCCACAACCTAGAAGCATTGACAAGGCGGACGATGGACATACCTACATGACCGTCACTGCGGATACGGCGAACCGGACGGAGAAGATAACCAAGCCAGACGGCGCTACGACGGCGGAAGACAGTTCTCCCGACGCTTATTATTTGACGCCGGATGTGCCCCAGCCCCAGTCAGACAACGATGGCCAGGGTTGTCTGAACCCGATCCAACAGACGTCACAAGCCACACCACAAATCGATGATGACCATCAATATGCCTATTATGAGGGCATGTAGAAGTCTCGTGTCGCTCCGGAATCTTTAATCCACATAATCCTTAGCGAATTATAATCATAGCCAGGTCAGAGGATCCTGGAGGCAGAAGGAGTAGTGTGCATCCTAATACAAGTATTGGGGCAAATTTATTGTTCTGCGTTCTTCTAAAAAAAAATAAAACAATAATAAATCCGATGATAGAGAAGAGAATCTGCGGATATAATGACAAGGAAGAGTGTCACGGGTGAAATTCAAATATTGACATATTTCTTTTGGACACTGTTGCGTGATAGTTGTATACGTAGGTAGGCATAGTATCACGGTCTCCCAAATATGAAACCCACATGTTTATTGTTTTGTTTAGCCATGGAATATTTGTTGTTATATTATAAGCTATTGGGGTGTATTATGTCACAATCAGTCTACTTTGCGAGGAAAAATTATTTTGTATACATATTCAGACCTAGATTTTTGCAGCGTGACCAATGTTTTGTTGTTTATGCTACTATTGTTAGTCATGCATACTCTTGTAGATATACTGTGTGTTTGTTTGACCCAGTTAACTTTGTAATTAGTCATATAGTATTTCTATTGTTTTACAGTACAAATATTTAAACTTTCATAAAATAGTCAGTGTACAAAACATAAATCAAATTCATGAATTATTCATGTTGGTAAAATGTCCTATGTCTGTCTTAAAGTTTGCATTTGTTTTCTTGACTACAATATAATATAATTTGAACTCATTTATAAACACTTTCCACATTGTTATAGCACATATTATTAAAATGCTTCAACATATTACATCTCTTGTAAATCACATATTGTGGAAAATTATTTATCATATTCATACAAAAGATAATCATTGTGTTCAATCCGATAATCGTAACAACGTTTTGTTTATTGTTACATGTTTAAGAGTGCATCTATATGTCAACAATTTTATTCCTTTCCAAACATGTCAAGCTGCATAGCAGTATAGCAACATAAACATAATTCTGATTATTACAAATTGTGTATTAATTAGTATGTCATTTTACAAACAAAACGATGGTTTTATGGCCCGATACAGAATGACTGAATACACATTTTAAAGTGTAGAGAATGAAATTCGTTGGCGTAATCTTTCTAATTCATTGTATCTATATAGAAGTGCATCTACAATCGATATAATAATTTCCTCAATTAAATTGTAGTTTTCAAAATAGATAACATGGACATTGTTTTGCCTTTTGTAGTGAATTCAAAAGAACAAACTAGTTAAAACATGTATTTGTCCATTTCTTTAGAAGCATGATTATTAGCATTATTTATCATAAAACACGAATATCGTTACTGATGATAACACACGAGTTCTATCTATCAATCACTACATTTTACAAGAATTGTTTTTTCCCCTTTAATGTGAAACTATATCTTTCTAAAACAAGACAATCATGTGTGAATTTGCTAACTAATGATTTCCCTTCATTGGGGGCCTTTTGTTACCCTCAAAGCCCGTGTTTATACCTTTACATTCCTCACATAATTTCACTGCAATCCTATACAAAAGTATATAATGACAAATTTATTTTTTTTTTGGCATTTTAGAACATAACTTAACAAGTTCTAACTGTCTTAAATCAACAACATAATTCACGATGTACTAAATTTCCGAGAATATAAACATTACGAAAAGTATGCTAATTATACAGGGTGGCCCCCCCCCAAAAAAAAAAAAAAACAGAACGGGGCACTTCCAATAATAAATTACCCAAATATGTATGTCCGTCGCATAGAATGTCTTTTCAAATGAAAAACGACACCAAGAACAGCAGTTTTGGTGGTGTAGTTTTTATTTTAGGGCGCTGCGAGTGAGACCATGTCAGTTACCAATTATTGTAATTTTTCACCTCGTCGACGCCAGTTAATAGGCACTACCTGCCCGTAATACCGCTGTGCGACCGTACCTATTATCTCGGCATACGGCTGAGCGCACACTGATAATAGTGCACGATGCTGGACGCTATGAAAAGCGATAGCGAACGTAAGAATTGTTGTACCAATCACGGGCTTATTTAATACTGACTAAAAAGGGACCTGACATGGTGTCATTCACAGCGCTATAAAACAAAAACTGCACGACCAAATTTACTGTTCTTGGTGTCGTTGTTCATTTGAAAAGACACCCTATCCAATGGACATGATATATTTTCAACTATATTTTTGGAAGTGCCCTGTTCCGTTTTTTTTTTGGCCACCTTTTATACAGTACTGGAAATAACTATTAGACCAAAATATTTTGTTATCTATTTGTGCCAAGTTTTTAGCTATTTTGGCCATTTTATAATATTTATAAGAAATATAAGTCACTGGCATACCCAAAGGAATATAATGAATGATTTTAGTGATACCTGCCACATATTTCTTGCCTTCAAATTGATAAAAAATATGAATTTTATACAAATTGTATGGGTTTGGTCCATGCCTTCAGTGTACATTAAAGGTATGGGTTTTATATGCATTTTGTAATACAAAGTGTAGAATGTGTTAATTTTTTTTTCTGTAAGTTGCGATTATATCATAGACAGGTCTCTCCAGTTCCTATAGTAACTTGTCATAGCACTTTGATTTGTGAGAGTTGCTGATTTGCATAAAACAGTGTTAGAGAAGCAAATAATATTTTGATGTTGACGGCCTGTGCTTTAGCAGTATACCAGGATAGAGTCAATCCTCACATGGTCTTATTTCTTCGAAGAGGGATTTACTGTCCCTTAGCAACTCTCATCAATAATAATTTCACTAATAAACAATCCCAACAAAGTATGCAAAGACATTTTCCATGCTCCACGCAGAAAAACCTGCAGAAAAAACTTCTAAATGTTCCACTAGATGCATTGCGTATGTGTGTATAAAACCCATACCTTTGTATGGTAAAAATCCATGCAAATATCCATGAAATTGTTGTTTTCTTCAAATTCCAGACATCAAATCTGTTGTAGGCATTCCTAATCCAATTGATTATACTTCCACTACTACTTGATGAACTTTTGTATCTTTAAAATTGAGTAAAAATGACAAAATAGTGTAAAACAGGTCATAAAATGATCAAAAGGTGCTTGGTCTAAAAAATTATTTCCTGTACTGTAGATGCTCAAATGTTGCCAATTAATGTACCATTGCCTCTCTTCCATCCTTATCATTTATGATGCAATATCTCTGTACATCACTTCATACTGAATAAACATGTTCGAGGGCTATCTTCAGTGTATGTTATTTTTTCGGTAATAATTTGTAATAATTTGTTATATAAAGGCAAGTACGACAACCTTTTAATTTGGAATGATAGCACACGAGTTTCTGCAACCAAAATATATTTTTGTATACAAATCTCATTGAAGTGACTTTGTCTACAGTGGCCCATCTACACGCCCACTGTTGCAATCTAAATGCAATCATGAAGTGAGCCTGCAGTTAATAAAAATACAGAAGATAGGTGTATAAATAGGATAAAAAGGGTCAACCCCTCAGCCCTGTGATCCAACCCCTGATGAGCAGGGGTCCGCTTGCTAGTCATACGGACCGCTAGTCATAAGGACCGCTTTTCGTAATAGCATTTAACTTTCTATAGCTTGAGCAATTATGAAGGGTGACCCTCTTTTCGTTTTATGATTAGCGGTCCTGATGACGTGCAGCCCTTTGTACCAGCGAGGTTACCCCGTTGAGCAAAGCTAAGGAAGACCTTGTTTATTTGTTATACATAAGTATACTGTCTCTCTTACCGTGTACCTCGCTTCTACTCCCTATCCTTGCGCCTCCCCCCCCCCCGACAGAGACCTGCTCCGCCACTATGTCAGGACTACGTGAGCCATCAAATTTAATTGAAAATCACAGCCCCGTTTAATACATTGAAATAAAATAGCTTTAGAAATGTATAACAATAATTCCCTTTTGTGTCGTTCTACCAATAAATGCAGTAATATTCAGCTATTCTTGTATGCATGCAAACAGTATATTAAAATGCACTTTACTTCCTCAACACAGTCCTTATACTCGCTTTACTCTATGATAAATCATGTACTGATGGCGGGTCAGAATTTGAGTAAACCGTAGAGTTTAACATATTCCATGCGGTGTTCGTGTTGGTTAACAGCGTCACTACATCGTAGGTTGTTCAACTTGGTAAAAAGTTTTGCTTACTAATTAAAGGATCTTGTACAAGCCTATTATTCATGTTTCATTCTGGCATTCATTATGGTCTAGTTAATTCATAAAGTACATGAACAAAAATATTATAAACCAACGAAATATATCGAAACCGACGCTTGGACGACACACTATCGGACCACACTTATTAACATGGTGGTAGCACAAGTGAAACATTTCGTGAGACTTCCGGTGATTCTGGGTCTGCTTTCTCTCCTCATTTTCTCCGTGCAAGCAGTATTAACAGGTGAGCATGCATCATGATATGGATTTGTAATTATTCCGCTATGTTGTGTATGCTAGACACAGCATATGCTATAGAAGTTAAGACAAAAGTACCACTCATTCAAAAAATATTAAGGAGTCTAGTAACTTTGTTGACATGCACTGGAACTACCATGTGTATTTGTGTGATTCGATATGTCTACCGAGCGATGTGTGAAGACTGC
Organism: Dendraster excentricus; assembly: GCA_031471515.1. NCBI lineage: Eukaryota > Metazoa > Echinodermata > Echinoidea > Clypeasteroida > Dendrasteridae > Dendraster > Dendraster excentricus. The sequence continues at coordinate 8,562 of JAUELG010156369.1, read as the reverse complement.
ATTTTAAACAAATGGCATATAACCGAGTAATGGGTGACAATATAATAGAAAAAGGCGGAAACCGAAAGCTGATAAATGATTATATTGGTTATCACAAGAGGAGTATGAAAAGCTGTTTAAAGCCCCACCGGTAAAGTGTCTAAATCCATGAAATGCACTTGGATCCTCCTCGTTTCTCTTCTATCGTGATGTTTATATAGCTTAGAGGGGGAAACGAATGAAATCGGGTTTGATTTTCCAAATGTCCCTTTGCTATGACGATAATCATCATTCATTTTAAATCTGTTAGTATAACAGAATTCAAATGTCTTCGCTAAAAAATTGGCCGGTGTCCTTCTGTCGTGCAAATGAATGCATGCACTGTACTGTATACACGCAGAGCTCGTTGATAGCTTATAGATCAACGCGATCTGATTACTCGCCCCGCCGACGCAGCCCGGGCCACACAATCACCTTCCCGATACAGACACGGCAGCGGGAACCCGCCGTGCTATTTGTGCGTGCGCGCACATACTTTGTACATTTTGTACATAGTACTACGGGACGTGCGGATATCATCAAACGGACGAATATCACTGCGGCAAATTTACGGGATTCAGGGTTAAAATATGCATTCAATATTCTCTTTTTACGAGAAAAACAGTGGACATTTTCTTTCAAACTTTCACAAATCTTCTGATTCTATGTTACCATTATATTAATATAGGATTGAAGTCTTAAGTGTCATTTTGTGCAATTTCTGACAATTTACCTGGATCACTTTATAACGTTTGATGGCATTGACCATAACATAACATAGATCCTCTTGAACTATAAATTAATACAAATGTACAAATCTCGATATCAGATGTTCGTCTAGTTGGAGGTTCAACAAAGTATGAAGGGACCCTGGAAGTGACAGAAGACGGGGTCACGTGGTACCCTACGTGTGGAACATCCATCGGCTTTTATGACGCAGAAGTAGTATGCTCCCACCTTGGGTTCAGCGGAACTAATCGAGGTCTGGAAAGCTCTCCATTTTGGAATAACCACAGAGTTTTACTCAATTGTAGAATTGGTAAGTTTTCGTAGCATATTTCAAACAAAACAATTTTCGTGAATAACGGTCACGTGGATTTGCATTTACCGATAATGTTGGCATGAAAAATGCAGTGTAATCTTTTGAGTGTTGTTTGTCGTAATGGTATTCTTTTTATTAATAAATTAAGGACATTATTTTGTAAAACGATTTTGAATATTACACGATACGATTGTAGATAAGTTTCATGTTAATGTTATTAGCAAAATTACAACCGATTTATACAAACGCATGACTAGGTGTTATTTTTTTAATCTAAGCTTGATTCGGTTTTATGATAATAATAATAATGAACACATTAATGTTATGGACTGTTTTCATTATAGTCAGCCCTTACTAATATCACTACACAGGGTGGCCCCTAAAAATTGCAATGGGGCACTTCCCAAAATAAAGTAACACAAAAATTGTGTCTTGAATAGAGTGTCCTTTCAAATAAAAAATAAATAAAAAACAATACCAAGAACAGTCATTTGGGTGGAGTAGTTTATGTTGTAGAACGTCTTAAGTGAGACCATTTGTCACGTTCCCCTTTTGGCCATTTTCCTAGTCACTGCCTGATTAATTATTGCACTGCCTGCCCGTCACATCATCTGGCAGTTTATGCCCATTATCTCGGCTCGCAGGTAAATCTACACTAACAATTGCGCGCGTATTGCTCGTTGTTCTGACGGGCAGTAAGTGCGACTTATCACACACTAACTTGTTAGAAATTGACAGAAACTATTACCAAAATAACTATTCTTGGTATCGTTTTTCATTGGAAGAGACACCCTATCCGACGGACACAATGTATAGAAATTTGTATTTGTGCATGCATTTGCATTATTTTGTTAAGCATATTCTTGTGCAACCCAGGTGAACGTAACATAAGTTCCTGCTCATATACCGTTGGATGTCCGATAGAATCTGATGTGGGCGCAGTGGTATGTTATGGTATGTTGACAGATTTATTTTCGTTTACACTTTTGAAACATGCATTTTTTGCAGATTATTGCATCATGCAGTGCTCCAAAACCGTAGTTCAAGCCAGATACATACATTCTAATTGTATGCATTATTGTAAATAGTTATTGTTTATATACGAACTTTATCTATTTCCTTGATGTGATATAAATTCCAGAGATCGCCTGAAAACCCCTAAAATTCGCTGAGAAATAGACAAGCGGTTGATCCCTGTTGAGATATAAGACATATTACAAATCAAATAATGCTGTATTTATTTCGCATGATATTCGCTTGAAAAGGAGCAATAGTGACCATCACCTTGTTATGGAATATCTCATTCTCAGATGACAGATATTTGGGCTGCTACGGAGACAGTGTAAGCCCTCGCGTCCTTCCCGACACGCCATGTGGTTTACGAAGGTGTGAGTACAGTGACTTGACGATCGACAAGTGCATCGATCTCTGCAGAAATGCTAGTTTTGATCTTGCTGGAGTCGAGTATGGTAGCGAATGTTTTTGTGGGTATGCTGCCACAAACTATAGTATTGTTGGCAAAATGGGAGATGATTTTTGTCGAACTCCATGTTATGGAAACAATCAACAGAGTTGCGGTGGAATAGCGGCCATCGCAGTTTTTAATCGTGAGTTTATACACAAATTATCTGTAATAATTGTTTGCTCCTTTGCACGATTTTGATTCAATGTCATGCTTATGCGTATAATTAAATATTATGCTTATCATTATAATATCAAATTTTCAAATGGAAAAGTTTGTCATGTCTCCAGTTTAAAAAACAAGATCTGTAGCAATTGGGACTAAACCCGTTTCAAAGCGTAAACTTTAACGAATGTTTTGGTGTCATAAGCTACCCAAGCGATTGAATATATTGTACAGATATTACTATTACTATAATATGGTGGTTTAGGTGATTATATTGCATTTATGTATTTAACCATTTATGTTTGTCATGACTTTTTAAAAGTGGAAATACGATTATATTAGCACTTAAAGGGCCCCTGCAAACCAAATTCATGTCTATTAGTAAACACATTAAATGTTTGTAAATGGTTTGAACTAAATATTTTTAGTTTATTTTTAAATATTTTATCATTCATTTTCTTCATGTTGCTGAGCCCCACCTTCTTAAATCCTTCAGAGTAATTAATATTGTAGACCTGCAGTGACATCATATGTCAATCACTGGTCAGCTACCATGAGATTAACCAAATATGGAGGTACAAAGAGATTATACACACAACAACATGCCCTGCATACCTCCATGAAACAGCTTATACAGTGCTTTTTCTGGCATAGCAACGGCTATTGAAATTGAAGGTGTGTGAGTTGGTATTATATTGAACCGTGTGATTAGGCACTAATAGCTTGGGTGAAGGTTACTTCTGTGTAACTGAGCAGTGAATGGCTGATAATGTCACAACAGGACTGTCAACAATAAAATTCTACTTTAGAGATGTTTTCAGAGGTGGGGGCTTCACATTATGGAAAAAATGACTACAACATGGTTTTAAAATAGTCAGAATATATTTGGATCAAATATTTACAAGTAGTTGATGTGTACACTAATACAAATGAACAGAAGATAACATGTGTTTGGTTTGCATAGCTACTTTAACATGCGATGAATATGCACAGTGCTCGCTTATCTATAATCTTATTTGTACACACATATATCAGATACAATTGACATAGTAAAAGGATCTAGTAACGTTTTTGACATAACAGAAACAATGCGTGATTGACACAATGTATATTGTTGTGATATGATAAGTTTACAGGGTATTATATGTGGACATTTCAAGTCGAAAGTTATATGGCTGCGTAATGGGAAAAATGCAAGGTGATGTTCACAAACTCATTGCACTCATTGTGCACACTGTTTTCGTGATCCATTGGATTATTTAACATCTGAACACTGTAATCTTAAATGTCTTTTTAAAGAAATGGAAATTTTACAATCAAAACCTGTCTAATTATTTCATTGTTTTTTTTTTACAATTCAAACTTCATCATTTTAAATACTCCGCACAACAATAAACTGGACACTTGTTTAAATAAACATATTTAATATTTATGGGCGACAGAGCGTGCATTATCATATATCATATTAAAGGAAAATTAGTCCATTACAGGTAGAATATAAATTAAAGTTAGGACCATTTATGCATGAACTGCCATGACCAGTTAACAATGGCAAGTTCTGTTTCCAAACATAGTAAAAACAATGGAAGGCCGCACAATTTGACTGCAATGAATAAGCGTCTTGCTTGAAACAAGATGTGCGGGGCAAGTCTTTTATGACACCATTCAACCAAAATATTAATTTCCTAATGAAACAGGGCCAAGTTATGAGAACATCAACCAACTGGTCTGTTTTTGTGGCATGAAGATTGTCTGTTTTTATATGAGTCTTGCAATTTAAACTATGCTACACAAAGACAAAAAGGGAAAACAGTCATATACAGTTAGAGATAACAAAAACAATTAAAGGTAGGGTCGTGTATCGGTATGTCCCAAAGTGCCCCCCGAAATTTTTCTAAGCTAATGAAAAACTGACTGTCAAATTCGAAAGAACATAGTTTATGTGATCAAAATCGGTTCATAAACGGCTGAAATATCCATAAATATAGTTCGTTCAAAAGGGTTAGTCACGGGCCATCACTTTGCGATATTTTAACAAAAATGTAGAAAATTTTAAAAAATGCTGTAAACCGCTGTGAAAACAATCTAAATGGGTTTTAAAAAGTCGTAGGTGATATTTCTATTGAATCAAAACATTAAAGGCATAATTTTGTAAAAACAAAGGCTAAAACCAAAGATTTATTTAAAAATAGCGCCCTCTGCGTTAAAGGGGTAGTTTAGTTTTGGTAAGGCTGAACTTCAGTAACCAAATCTGGACAGTAACATTATAAAACTAATAGTTATAACTTCACCGTGCCTTAAAAGTCTACAAAATTAGGAACGACTATGTAAACAGCCTGTTATGATTAAAAAAAAAGCAATTCAACACAAGAGGGCGTTTTCTAAAAGGGCATTGGTTTCAACCATTTTTCATACACAATTATGCATGTCATGTTCTATTGAAATAATGATGTTATAGAGACATCATCAACAACTATTTAAAAAATGCTTTTGATTTTTTTGAGGAAGTGGATGCATTTTTTTAAATTTTTTGAGTCGGTTAATTATTTGGGCCCCAAATAATAATAAGACAAAAAACATTTATTGATATCTCATTCGTTTCTGGGCCGATTTCGACCAAATAAAGTTTATTCTGCCATTGAATTTGCATGTTCTCTCAAATTCGACAATCAGTTTTGAATTATCTCACAAAAAATTGCGATTTGCAGCGCCCTCTCTACCAAAACTAAACTACCCCTTTAACGGCTATTATTGAATGATAACATACGTTTTACTTTGTCGTTTTAAATTATTTAAACTTTTCGAGCTTGGTGAAGCTATTACTAATACTTTGTTCCGTAATGGTGCTCGTTTTGGTTACTAAAGTTAAGCTTGACCAATACTCGACTCTCCCTTTAATATAATAAATTAACAACTTATATCATGATTCGAATCAGTTGTGCCGATTTACTTCGGATTGCACTTATTCAATAGATTGAGAGTGCTGCCTTTCCTAATTGTCAGAGGTATACTATTCCATATAAACGTTAGGTCATATTTGTTATACACGTCGTTCTTATTTTAGGTATATGATAATGTATGCTAATAATCAAATGCAACAATGTATGATGCGGACATTGTTACTAAGTCCCTCAAAAGAAATAGTGAGTATTGGTAAAACATAAATGTAGTAAACAAACCCTGCACCATTACGACTTAGTAAAACTCTTGTTATCGTTCAAAAAACCGTTACAACTCCATGGGGCGCTATTTAACATAACAAATTGATTTCAAAATACTACACCAGTGCTCTTTTACCTGAGCTATAATAAAAAAGACTTAACGCGGTGCTCGTCCCTGAAACTCCTTAATTGGCATTGCCTGAATGGTCAGACAGCTATTATAAACCTGGCATAAGCTGGAAGGAATAAATCAACTTGGGATATATGCGAGGGACCACAAAAGGTTTTCGTAATAATTAATTCAAAGATATTTATAGATAAACTGACCAGAAATATGTTGTGATTACAAAGAGGCAAAGAAAATATGATTCCAACGGGATTCGAAACCGAGACCACAGGATTGCTAGACCAGTGCTCTTCCGATTGTGCTATAGAAATTTCTACCGCGGTGCTAGTCCCTAAATTATAATTGCCAGAATTGTCATAAACTTTTATAAAACTAACATAAGCCCAAATGATAGAAATCAACATGGGGATTATGCGAGGAATCGCCGAAATGGTACATTTTTGTAATAATTATTTTAACCATATAGATTATCTGGCCAGAAATATGTCGTGATTAAAAGGATCGAGCACCGCGTTATGATTTTGTGTTATAGCTCAGTCGGAAGAGCACCGGTCTATCAATCCAGAGGTCTCGGATTCGATATTCAAATCCCGTTGGAATCCCATTTTCTTTTCCTTCTCTTAATCACAATATATTTCTGGTCAGTTTCTCCTTTTGAATTGCATTAAAACAAAAAATCACTTCAATGATCCATCCCATATATCCCCAAGTTGATTTGTATCCTTCGGGATTATGTCAGGTTTATATTAGCTTCTGACAATTCAGGCAATGATAAATAAAGGGTTTCAGGGACAAGCACCGTGCTAGTGTTTTCTATATAGCTTAGTCGGAATAGCTGCACCGGTCTGGCAATGCGGAGGTCTCGGGTTTCGAATCCCATTAGAATCCCACTTTGTTGCTTTCTTTCAATCACACTATATTTCTGGTTAGCTTTCTATATATTTTAATTCATTAAAACATTACATGCATAATTTTGTAGGCCAATGGTTGGAACCTCAAAGAGCGCCTTCTTGTGCTTTGCGAATGATAAGAGACTTTTTACTTTTGGGGGTATTTTGGTATATCTTTCGAGCATGGTGGGGCTATGTATATTAGTTTGTAATGTTATAGTGCAGGATTTGGTTACTAAAATTAAGCCTTACTAAATCTGTACTAGCCCGTTAAGTCAAACTATGCAAACAAAGGGGTTCGACGCAAAGTGGATTTCGTTGTACTACAGACGATTAATACATTTCACAACTGACAAAGTTGAGCTGAAAAAAATGTCATCGGGAAGTCTGGTTATATTATTCAATATGGTACTAAATGGGAAAATTTCCATCTGTATGGTCAGGGCATCTAACTTGTTTCGCTCAGTACTCGCCAGCTGCATACAGCTCCACCCCATTACGTATGCATACATGATGCGCGAATTTTGATCCCACTTTATTTTGTGCGTGTATGAAAATGACTAACAATAACCATGATAACAGCTACAATGGCTTATTAACTGCACATACACATACGTGGGAAAACTGCTGCCCAAAATTGTATCCCTTTCGGGTGGTAAATAAAAATGTATGTAATCTTAAAACCAAAACAGTTTATTATAGTACAGAATAATCTTAATAAACTGGTATGAACATCAATATACAAATCAGTATTATGTCCTGTTGAAATTACCATTTTTTTAGACAGCGGTAGACTATGAACCTTCATATTTGATTTTCAATTCTATACTTCTTTCACCATTGACAACGGAGTCAGTTTCTTCGACACATCATATGCAGGAGACTACAATGACATACGAACCAACCCGCACATCTACCATTGTAACATCAACTTCTGGAACAAAGACTAGTCTCACGGCTTCGATTCCCTGTCAGCAGTGCAAATGCTCCTCAACGGCGGGTAAGCATCGATAATTTTCTTTTACATATTTGTAACCTTAGCCTGACATATATTGTGTCAGTATACCTCACTCGTGTTCATGATTCTACACATTGGCAAAACCAAAGCCAGTTTACGGTTTAGAAAACATATGAGGACTCAAACAATAAAGAACAGAAGAAAGAGCTGGGTAGTTCATTATATTAAAACGAGTCGGTAAGATGATAAGGAGTACGAGCAGAAAAGATAAAGAACAATAAGAATGATCAAACACTTATATTTGTTTTGCTTTTGATAGTTGGGGCTGCATTTGGCGGTGCATTCTTCATGCTAATTCTACTCCTCAACATCTATGGAATCACCATCGTGTGTAAACGCAGGTGAGAGGTTCGTCTAATAGACGTATTCCGTATCAGGATTTGTTTTACAGTTTTACTGCCAACCTTTAATGATCATCTCCGTTAAAACATATCCTTCTGTAGACTGTATTTTAACCCCGACCATTCTTTTCATTTAATTTTTGTTCCTTGTACATTTCGATCGTCTGGGCTATCTTATCATATTTCGATATTCTCCCAACCCCTTGCACTCTCCTATCCCCTTTAACGCTCATCAGCTTAACGCTCATCACATGTATGCAGTAATTAAAGGGAGGGTTGAGTATTGGTCAAACTTAACCTTAGTAACCAAAACGTGCACCATTATGGACAAAAGTAAT
>JAUELG010156258.1:0-10055 GCA_031471515.1 Dendraster excentricus | reverse complement strand
TGAATGGTAGGTAATATGTGTGATCAAGATTAAGACAGGGGGCATGGCAGTGTGAGTTACGCAATGACGTTAGGTTAAGATTCCATTCGAAAATGGGGGATTTGGGCATGAATCCATTCATAATGGGGGGGGGGGGCGGGGGAGTGGGCGGGGGAGTGGGGCTTTATTCAGTACTTTGTATAATAGACAGGCAGATGTAAAAATAAAACATGACTTATATATTCTAAGGAACAAGTGGGAAGACAGACCTTTAATTGGAGTCTTTTTTTACATTCCTGACTTATATCTGAATGTTATAATTTTTTTCTTACAACAAACATAAATTGTTTATTCATTTTGTTCTTCAGGAGGAAATGGCGGAATCAAGCTGCAGCGAATGCAGCCACTACAGCACAGATATCAGCCTTCATGGGATCCAGTAAGTCACAGTTTTATTTATTGATTTATATTTGTTCAATTTGTTAATAAATAGAGCAGATTTCCAGTTTTGGGAAACAAGCTGAATACATCTATATCGGTCATTATTGTTGATTAAGTATTGAAATAGTTAAGCTTGTGTGGTAAAATCTGATACTAAGCACGTTAAATACAGACTTAATAACAGAAGAAATCCAATATCCGCCTGTGAAATCTATATACCACCGCCCATTCGGACCTGTCTGCACTGCTAGCCCTGGGGGAGATATCGACAAGCTGGGGACAAGCCTGATAGCGAACACCTTGTGTACTTGCAAGTGGTCATTGTACTTAGTGTATGGGTGATTCCACATTCACAATATCTATCTGCAGCACCATTCAATTTATGATTTTGCAAATATATCAATTAGTAGGCGGTTTCTTGGCAAAATTTGTATCATCCCGTATTAGTCAAAACATATTCTTTCACATGATTACTGTATCATCAATCATCAAGCTAGGTATTATGATGTTACTCTCTTCTTGCAGAACACATTGGATCGGGAAAGACGCTGGAGAGAGGTGAGCCGAGGTGGAAGAGGGTGGAGGTGAGTACTGTGTTTGCAAAATTAGTCTTATCCAGTTTCCCACGACCTAGTTAACAGTAACCGCAACCGCATACTGTGCGTTGGCGCGATTACCAGGAATGAGTCGTATTTATCTGCCATGTTGCATAATGTATATGTTTATTCAATAATACTCAGTTGCGCATATACATGAAATGAAGTAGACACATGTTTTAATTCTCTCCTGATTGACATTACACAAGCACATAAAAGTGAGTCTTCGAGGAGCCCATGAGCCACTTACAATGAATGCTCCCTAGGGAGTGGAGATGGTGCACACAATGTGTCATAACTTGGCTACATAACGTCTATTTAACAAATTTTCACACATTACCCAGTTTAATAACATATCAGATAACAATATACAGGGAATCAAACGTTCATCACTTTTTGCACATGTTAACAAAGTTACTAGATCCCTTTAAATACAATGTGTTTTAAGCTCTGAAAGAGAGCAGGAATATTTTAGGATATTAACATATACAAACAAAAACTTTTAATGGACTAACAAAACAAATAGATAAATTGCTAATTGTTCAACTATGAATTAATCTCATTATTTTTTCTTGATTCCCAGCATGTGATTGAGATGCTGTCCTCGGAGCGTGTGGCAGAGAGGAGGGATGCTGCTCGGGTAAGAATAAATCAATTAGAGTCTTTTTTATAATTGTCAAATCCCTATTGATTCATTCATTTATATGTTAAAGATGGTCAAGCGTGGGAATATCACACTATGTCGCCATATTGAACTAGGCTAGTTTGTGCACAACACTGGTGCAGCATGCGGTACGTACGCACCGTCCGCTGGATGTTCACAATATGGCGCCGCGCATCTGATTAACGAATCAAAGTCAAAAAGAAATTGAGACTTAATACAAAAATCTGATTAGCTTAAATGTGCATATTTTCTGACCTGGGCTTCACTGAACTCAGTTGAAATGTTAGTTTGTATCCAGTTTGTATTGTGTTATGATAATGAGCACTGAATTTGTGGTGCGATTAGTATGAATATATTTGTGTGATTGATAACCATTGATGTATTATTAAACCAAGACATCTAATTATTTTGACAGCATCTTGGAGAATTGGACGTGGTTGAAGCAACTGTGGTGGAGGCGCTTTCATATCGGGTAAGAATATTCAGTTTGATTTTAATGCAAAAACAGTGACAAATTGCAACCTGATAAAACATACATACACGCATGTCAGTTAACTTGTAAAGTGCCAGGGATTGTAATGCTCTATGGCATTTATGTGTATTGTAACTCACAAAAATGCGAACTTGGCACTTATGTAGTTGAGATGAGCTTTATGTGGAGGGAGATAATGAAAGTGTTTATTATTATTGTGCCATTGTACATGCTTTATGCTTCATTGTGTTGGTTTGAAATGTACCTGATGACCATGGGTAATGATAATTAAAATAATTTTTCAAGTGCAGTAGATTATATATTTATAGTAACTGCACTATTTGAATGTTCACATTATAATTATAATTATTATTAATCAGTTGGACAATGATGAGGATTCCCGCGTCCGTTACGAAGCAGCCCGTTCCCTGATGTCCATCGGTGAGTGGACACAGCCGGTAGTCAAGCTGATCATCCAATACCTTGAGACAGGCAGTTACCAGGCAAAGAGAGATTTGGTGGAGAGCATGATCAAAGCAAGGGGCAGTGCCTATTTGAGCAAGGTATGTTCAGCTTTCACCTATCACCTCATATTTTGTTCTTTAGGAATTTGGGTGGGGTTCAACTTAGTGGTCGAGCTGATCATCCAATACCTAGAGACTGGCAGTTACCAGGTAAGAGAGATTTGTTGTAGAGCATAATCAAATCAATGGGCATTGCCTGTTTGAGCAAGGTATGTTTACCTTTTACCTTTGTGATAAACTAAACTTAACTTGAACATATATCCGCTTGGGGGGGGGGGGTATAACCAAGAGGTCCAACTGACCTAATAATTAGCTCTAGGTTTGACTTGAATTTTTAACAAGATCTTGATGTTGTCATTTCTTTCAGTTCATTGCACAACAAGGTGCCAATACTGACATTGAGGAGTCTGGTAGCTGCTGATGACAAGGGGTATCCAGGGTTTGACTAAAATCTGACATATTCCTCATAATAAACGATAATGAAACTTTAGTAATCTACTTGTACCTTTAATAAGATCTTGATGTTGTTGACTTTGTCTTTATTTCTTTCAGTTCAAGGTGCATAACAAAGTTCTGATACAGACATTGAGGAATCTGGTCGCTGCTGATGATAAGGGGGATCTAGGCTTTGACTGTGCGGTGTGTCTGGGCTGTATGTGTGTTCCGGACAAACAAGCCAAGCTCAAACTCATGGGCAGCCTTAGCAGCAATGATATCAACGTTACTGCCAGGGTGAGTGTTACATCATAATTAAAGCCTATTTTTCATAATTTATTGTAAAGAAGTTATGAATGATTTGACTGTGTGGTGTGCCTTTGCTGTATGTGTGCAACATGCCCACCACAAACTCATTGATAGCCATTAGCAGCAATGATATCAATGTTAATGCCAGGGTAATTGTGCCAACCCTTCTTTTCCCTATAAATAGTGTAGTGATGATGAATGAGATGATGGTGATTAATGTTATGCACGATAGAATGTTTAACAGGACAATGAAGTTAATGTCATGTGATATCACATGCATGTCTTCTCCTAGCTGTTGTCTACCATTCAAATACCTGTGTTCTCTCCAATTATTCCAGTCCCAAAAGATCTTGGTTCATCAGATGCATGCTTCGATCGGATCCTGCTGTTGTCAAGATGGTGATACATCAGCTGCAGGCCTTGAAGGAATTTGCTTGAGCACATCTATGAAATGTTATACAACCCTTTTTTAAGTTAATAACCATTTGTAATTACGTGTTATATTTGAAGGTCTTAGTATGATAATTTTTTTCGTCTGTATCTGTTTTAGTCCCTTGAGATCTTGTTCCGTCAGATGCATGTGTCGGAGCCTGCTATGGTCAAGAGGGTCCTTAATCAGCTAAAGTTCTCTACTGCTTGGATATACCTAATAACTTTAGCATATTAAATTCTTATATCTGCAGGATATAATTACTTACATTTTATATGAATTTTTTTCCTAATGATTATGTTTTGTATGTTTTTCTTTTTGTCCCTGGAGATATTGGTACGTCAGATGCATGAGTCGGAGCCTGCTGTGGTCAAGATGGTCTTACATCAGCTGCAGTTCTCAGTTGCCTGGAAGTAATTCATAACTCTAGCATATTAAATTATTATATCTGCAGGATATTTTAAGTACATTTATAATGATTACTTTTCATCTCTTTTAGTCCCTGGAGATCTTGGTACGTCAGATGCATGCGTCAGAGCCTGCTGTGGTCAAGATGGTCTTACATCAGCTGCAGTTCTCTACTGCTTGGAAATACAGAGCAGCTGCTGCCACCCTCCTGGCTCATATTGGTAAAATTACCTCTTTTATTTTTTTTTTCTAAGTTATGAGTGAGGTCATACCTAGTTATTTCACTTTTTGTTTGGCTCATTGGTGTCCTCATTGGAATAAAATTATTAAGGGACATTATGCAACAATTGAACCACATGTGATATTGATTACAGTGTTTGAGGTTATTCAGGAGTAAAATATGTCATTTTACAATTATACACAAAGTAAAATGTTCAGTCACCTTAACTTTTTTATACCTCTGGCAACAAAGTGGCCGGAACTTACCAGAAATGTATAAAAATGAATAAAAAAGAGCAAAGAAAATGGGATTTGAACAGGATTTGTACTCGACATCCAAGTTCTAGACCGATGCTCTACCAACTGCGCTATAGAAACCCTTGTGCAGAGCTCGTCCCTGAAACCCCTTAATTCTTATTGCTTAAGTGGTTACGAAGCTGTTACTAAAAGATGACATAGTGGAACATTGTGGCTACTTGCTTAGTGGACTGTACGTGCCATCTTTGTGCCACCATTAGTGCATTTTTATATACCCATAACACACTGCAATCAACCCAGCACAGAAAGTGATATAAAAATGTTATATCATTTGACCAATTCGTTTGAGCAATTTGTTTGCAGTTAAGTTCATAGTTGTTAAAAACATAGTACAGATGAATATGATTTGTAGCTCTTATGAATTACAAAACGTTGATGCTTGTTTCTTGTTATTCCCTTTCTGTCATTGAAACTGTCGTTTGTTATTGTTTATGTATCTGCAGGTCAGAAGTGCCTCTCCTCCGAGGAGGAAACCCAGATGATCTTCAAGATAGCCGACACCCGTCTCTATGACGACCCAAGCAGGGTGAGTATATTTGACACATGTGCCCCTTAAAGCCCACCGCATACTAGTACAAACCAACCAGTTGTACGAGTTGGGAGGTAGCCGAGTAGTACGACTAGTCAACTTAGCTCTGGACACGATAATACATGATAATGCCACTATCCTCTGCAAATAGTGCATGCGCACAATTTTCTTGCCATATAGACCATGAAATACAGGCCCGAGGGCTAGCTAGGCCAGACATATTTAGTAGGCTAATTGCGAATACTGTTGTACGATTGGCTGAAATTCCATGTATAGTTACAAATCTGAACACTTCAGTTACAAGTAAGTATCTTTCCAAGCACTAGATTTCCAGTGAAGTTCTGTTGATTTGGACAATGTCACTAGATCCCTGTAAGGGGATCTGATAATCATATTGCCAATTGCAAAAACTGACAAAGTGATAATCTGATATGTATTGTTGTGATCTGATATGTCCACTGACTGACATGTTCCATGATCAATTAAATTTTATTCTCAGGAGGTTCGTAGCGAGATAGCGGCCATGATTACATCTCTAGGCATGGGGGACATGGTGCAGGAGCTGGTAGAGAAGAGAATCTTTGATATGAAGGATGATGATCTGATACTTCTATTTTTATTTTTCTTTCTTGACCATATCTGTTCTCAGGAGGTTTGTAGCAAGATAGCAGCCATGATGACATCTCTAGGCATGAGAGACATGGTGCAGGAGCTGGTATATGAAGGATGATGATCTGATACTTCTAGTTTTAATTAGCTTATTTTACTTCTTTAATATATCTATTCTCAGGAGGTTTGTAGCGAGATAGCGGCCATGATGACGTCTCTATGCATGAGGGACATGGTACTGGAACTTGTAGAGAAGAGACTCTATGACAATGTTACAAGATTACCTGTAAGGGGATCTGACAATGATATTGACAATTGCAAATTATTGACAAAGCGATGATCTGATATGAATTACTGTCATCTGATATGTCCACCAAGTGACATATTCCATGTTAAATTGAATTTTATTCTCAGGAGGTCCGTAGCGAGATAGCGGCCATGATGACGTCTCTAGGCATGAGGGAGATGGTGCAGGAGCTGGTAGAGAAGAGGCTCTATGATGAGGAGGAGGATGAGAGGGCTCATGGGGTGCTGGCTGTGGTAAGTCTTACAAATATATTTTATATTCCACATACTAAGAATCTTGCTCTACGATTGGTCAAAAGTTAATCACGTGATGAAACATAGTTCCACCCATCATTGATGGGAGAAGAAAACTGTAGATAGCTTGTCGCACTCACTAGATAGTTCTTAACATACGTTGAAGTATGGGTATACACTCTGCGGTTGCATTAAATGGAATGTGGAGTGTGTAGCATTAGTACGCAGACAGGTAGCGTGCTGTCTACGCTTAATAGACTATGGTATAAGCGTCTTTGACTTTTAATCATAAATCTTGTTCCTGTGAGGGATTGACAGAATTAAAATAAAAGGCTCAATCATTTGCTCAATATTCCAAATGTTTTAGCCATTTGTGTTCAGTTATAGGTCGTTTGTGATTAAAATAATTGATGTGGAATATAAAGCAAATAATCACCTTTTGGTTTTAGGCGATTTCGTACTACGCTATCTTTCCTAATTTTCCTTAGTTTCCTTATTTTTTAAATAAGAATAACAAAAAAATACACCGGGATTCAGGACAAAGGCCACTTTCTTTCTCCTTTATGTAATCTTCTTAGAAGTTCCAAATATTTCCATTATTTGGTTAATTCGTTTTCAGGGTGTACTTGAGATGAAGTCAGAGCGCATCCAGAGGCAGCTCCTGGAGATGTTGGAGCTGGACTCCTGTGAGTACGTCAGGATCCAGGTCATCAGGACCCTGACCGACCTCGGGCTGACCAACATCAAGATCATGAGGGCTCTCAGGAATGTGGAGCGCACAGAGGGGGCTCTGTCAAGGTAAGGATGATGATGATGATGATGATGATGATATCAGTGATTGTGATGATGATGATGATGATGATAATGATGATGATGATGATGATGATGATGATGATGATAATGGTCATGGTCATGGTGATGTTAATGAGATGATGATGATGGTGATGGTGATGGTGATTATGATGATTATGATGATGATAATGATGAACGATGTACAAGTCAAGATGATTACAATGATGATGATGATGATGGTGATGGTGATGGTGATGGTGATGATGATGATGATAATTATGGTGATGGTGATGGTGATGATGATAGTGGTGATGGTAATGGTGGTGATGGTGATGATGATGATGATGGTGGTGTTGTTGGTAGGGGTAGTGGTGGTGGTGGTGGTGTAGATGGTGGTGGTGATAATTGTGATGAGGATGATGATAGTGATAATATTGATGAAGATAGGAAGTGATTATAATGATGATCTTTTGGTTTGTATTCATGGTAAACCTTACACAATGTGTTTAGAAATAACAAAATGTGTTGCTTGAGACCTAAAAATGGCAAACAACTTTCTAACACGATGCATTCTCTTGCAATTGTATAATTCTGACAGGGAATCCAGCAAGGCTCTCAAGAACCTCAATGCCATCAAGCAACGCCATTCTGCCCGAAGTCCTCGTCGCACTCCCACACGATCACCATCCGTCATGGGCAGCACGTCGATGAGTGCTGCTGGGCGCAAGAAAGCCAGCTCCCCCCTCATCAAGAAGGTCTTCGGCACCTTGACCCTCGCACAGCAAAGTGTTTGATGAGATGGGGTAACCTTGCTAGTCATATGGGCAACTAGTCATAAGGACCATTAGTCATAAGGTCCGCTATTCATTACGTGTAACTTCCTATATGAGAATGACCACTATTCATAAAACGAAAAGGGGGTCACTATTCATAATAGTTCAAGGTAAAGGAATTCACATGCTATTATGAATAGCGGTCCTTATGACTAACAAGCGGCTCCTGATGAGATAAATGTGGCGTATGGCTGTAGGCTAACTACCCCAGTTAGCTCCTTGCCTACGGGAACTGAGTGGGCTATGTACGCATGTCCATGGGGATGTAAGAATCTCATAGGGGACCATGACTATGTTATTTTAGTGCATCACGCATTCTCCGTAGACCCCAACCAGAGTTTTTTGGGACCAGTCCTGAACATGGGTGTATGATAACTATAACGAGGTGGGGGGGGAGGTCACTTTCATTTAAAAGTGCTACCCACCCGTGTCCATCAACCTCTAAAATGGACCATAACATTGAAAACTTGTGCACCTGAAATTCCCTTTTTGTGGGTTTTTTTTTTGTATGAGTGCTGACAACCTCTTTTAAGAAAATGTTGACAGCGCCGTATAGTTGAAAATGATACCTTTCAATGCATTTTGGGGGATGTGGGTTCATAGCCAGTCATGTTGATAGTGACCCCCCCCCCCCCCCCCGCCAGAACTATATAATCATAACCCTTTCAAGACTGATTAATTCCGGTGTAACATGGCTTCTCCGTAGATCCAGTCCCACTATATCCGGGACTGGTCCTGAATTGGTTAATGACCACATGCACTTGCCTGACTTATAACCATCCTAGGACAGTTTCTAGCCAGAGAATACCCTCCAGTGGCTAGGTAGAATTTTTTCCATGTGGTGGGAGCTACTTTGACCGGAAAATTATATTTTCCCTCGGATTAAAATCATTATACATGTATTTACCTTTTAAACTGGATAATTTTCGACTGATTTCTTTTGTCCATTTTTCCAGGAAGTACATGTATAATATTTTGTGTGTGTGTGTGTGTGGGGGGGGGGGGGGGGTGGGGGGAGTGCGAGGGCTGCTTTAAACTTTGAAGTGAATTTATTCTTTATACTAAATTAGAATTTTATAAAGGATGTCCGTTTGGAAATTATGTTTTTTTCTATGCAAAAAATATTGAAAGTAATGTGCTAAGTTAAGTCTTTCTATTGATATGGGATATATTTGCAGTATTATTCAAGTGGTTTTAACATAAACAACATGCCTTGACTCTAGAACTATGCATATATCATATATTTTTTATTCTGTGCTTGATGGAATTTTGGAAAAGTTATTTTTATACTTATTAAATAAATTATACCATATTGCTAATATTCTTCCTTTTCAGAGATGATGATCAATGATATTTAACATTTTCTTAATTGAGTGTATTATGATATATCATGGTATTGATATTAATATATATATGTTGAAAATGTATGTTATGGTTTTATTTGTGATTTATGCACATCACGAGATGTATCACTTTAAATATTATTTTGAATATTGTACTGACGTCTCATACTAAGAAAGGATATATAATGAGAAAGAAGAACATGACACCAAATGAATCATAGTTGGTTCCAGTTTATTTAATAAGCATAAACAATGTGTATGATATATACAAACTTAAAAAAATAATTGTATATTATTTTATATTATAAAAATTTAATGGTAAATTTGCAAAAATTGGTATTCATACAAATGATGCAGAATTATTGAAGAATATAATTATATAAACCTCATTTGTTGAAACTGATTTGAAAAAAAAAAGATTATTGCTTTGTAAATAAACTAAATATAAAACAACATGATTGGACTAACTTTTTTATTCTGTATTGTGTTTTTGCCTTCCCGAATGAAGGGGAAATAACATTTGTATTCATAAACACTAACCAAGGAATGTCATTGTTTTAGGCAAAGGCCTGACATTACTAAGCAGTGGTTGCGTAAAGGTTTTGAAATTGGGG
>JAUELG010156147.1:0-10055 GCA_031471515.1 Dendraster excentricus | reverse complement strand
ATCTTCTTTACCAGGAGCATACTCTTTATGGTAATTTTGAATTAAAAAGAATAATTAAATAACAGAAGTTGCACTTTTATATGCTATACAAGTTTGCGATACAGGCGTATCGTTTACTAAACTTTAAAAAGAAATAATACCCCTTTAATGTTCGAATAGGTATATAATTATGTTTTAACGGTTCTCTCATACCTTATGCACAATAGAAACATTGGACAAGTTTCTTTTTTCAGAATTTCCCTTTCATTAAAAAGATATTTACGATTGAAGTGTTTAGATGTTAAATTATCCACTAGATCGTCAAAATCGTAAATACAGTGAGTGTCATAAATTATTAGTAAATATTTTTTGAATTTCCGCTAATCTTTGAATTCGTATTGCTTATGATAATTTAAATCGGGCTTATATTCTTATCATTGAAACAACTGCCACATTAGAAAGTGTGGATTTGGGGGAAATGGGGGAAATGAGTGCAAGCGATTACCAATTGACATAGACCTGAAATGCATGTACGCCGTAAGTGAACAAAGGAGTAACTGGTCGCATTAAAAAGCTAATCAGTCTAAATGTGAAACGTTTTACGCACTTTATGAATGAAACATATAATTTAGGATAACCATATGCCTACTATTGACTTAAAAACGTGTATAATTACATTAAAAGTGCAGCTAGCAAAAGCATAGGAGAGTAGGAGAGGAAGACGATGGATAGAAGACGTGTCGGCGGTGGGGAGGGTAGTTGGGGGGGGGGGGGGGGGGTTAGAGAGATGATGAGGCGAGATGCCTGGGATGCTTCGTGGGTCAACGCGGGATGCGCAACCTCAATGTCGCAGAACATTCTGGACGCCAACCCAAGAAGCGTCCCCCTAGCTAGCTGGGCCAATACACAGCCCGACATATACTATCCACTCTACGGTGGCATATTGTGTAGCTAGTGGATGATTATCATAGGGGCGACAGACGAAGAATGTAGGGGGTGGGGCAGATTTCATATGGATGGTGGAAGAAACCTGTCGCAAATTACAAAAATGGCGCTATATTGTCTCAGTTGATGTAATTTTTGGAGGTCGGAGAGTGTTATGGTGGTAGATCTGTCAAAGATACCCATTCATCAGTGGGATGATCAATTCATTCATCCCCCTGATGAATATGTATTACGCAAGTCTCTACGCCTATGAAGAGGGGGAGTATTATTAGAGGGAGGGGTGATGAGGACGCTATAAGTATAACAGAGAAGGTTAAAACACTTGCCTTTTATTTTGCCAATGTCATGCTCGAAGTGCAGAGTAAGATACATTACGAAGGTGTACATGCTTACTCTAACATTGAACGAGAGAACATGGAGAATGGTTAGCGAAATACCGTCCGAAAATACTGTCCGCGTAATGTGTCTGGTGCAAATTTGCTACGGTGGAGTCAAAGTAAAATGGATTATGATTTATTGTTTTCGCCTCTGTTTAGGATCAAAGGCTTATGTCCCTAACTATCTCCGAATGGATCACACATGTGATTTAATAGTAGATAATGAGAGTCGATATATAGGGCCTAAATTTTCTATCCTACTTGAATCTTCTTCAGAGGCCATAAGTGTTTAAAGTAGATATTCATTTTCAACAGGATCCTCCTTTATATTTCACTTTGATAATACAAAAATTATGTACATGATTGGCTGGCTTTACTCTAATTTATGATTTCATGATACAGTATTTATTCAACAGCACATGTACACATGCACAAAAATATAAAGAATAGTGTTTACATGATAAATTCGTTCACAATTTATGGTCCAACTCTGGCTAGTTGAAACCAAAATCAATACCGTTTTCGTCAAGTACAAACAACTCTATGTCATTGACATCACGGCGTATTACTATAAGTCGTTTTGTGAGATAACACTAACGGCAAAGAAAGTGATGCTCACATGTACATACCGACGAATAAGAGGGGACAAGGATTTATATAACGACTCGGTCACGGCAGCTGCAAAATATATCTGTCAAATTCCTGCTAATGCACGCATGTTGAGCCTCAATGAAAGTCGTTCATTTAAAACCCGGTGTACAACAACACTTACCATTTCCATGATAGACTGTGGCGTATGGCCATGAGTTATTTGGGGAGGGGGAGCTCCAACCAACAACGGTATAAGTGCGAGCAACGTCGGCTGCATAGGGTCCAGGGGGTGGAGCCCCTGAACTGCGAGTCACTTCTAGTGCATAGGGTCCAGGGGGTGGAGCCCCTGGTAGCATTTGGACTTCAGCAATTCAAAGCCCCCCCCCCCCCCAACCTTAGTTCATATGGATCCAGTAAGGCTAGTAAGCCATACTGTTTAATTCATTTATTCCCATTAACAAACTTTTCACAAACAATGATAAGTTTCCCAGGACAAAATTAAGTCACCTTAAAGGTCAACTCCATGTTTGAGTTTCAATCGCAATCATCACTACGACCATGTTACGCTACTGGTTCTATAACAAAACAGTGTATCATTTGACACCAAAGGTATAGCCGCTGTAATCATCATTCTGGTTGATACACCCGGAGGGGTTTAATATAATGTACATCATAATCGTAACATGCTCTCGTGCGTATGGCAGGCACAAAGTTCTAATAAATATTTCTGATAATACAGTACTCATGATATACATATACGTGAATGCATCGATGTGAAATCCACGAATTTTAAAAACATACATTAAAAGGGACATATTTGTTTATATTATGTTAAAGGGATAGTTGAGTTCTGGTAGAGAGGGCGCTACACATGATAATTCTGTTGTGAGATAATGAAAAACTGAATGTAAAATTTGAAAGAGCATAATATTTTAGTGACAGAAAAAACTTTATTTGATCAAAATCGGTTCAGAAACGGCTGAAATATCTATAAACGTAACAATTTGTAATAAATGTGGGGCCCCACAAATATTAGATAATTTTGAACCAACCATTACAAATTTTAAAAAAATACTTCCTCTCTTCAAAATGTTTCTAAAGAAGTTTTTAATATTTGTTGATTATCTCTCTATCCAATCGCTATTTTTACGAACCTTCACATGCAGAATATTTTATTTAAAATGATTTTTATCCAATGACTTTTAGAGGTCGCCATCTTGAATTTAAACGGCTCTGTTTGAATGATAAAGGCTTTTCACTTGGCCGTTTGTATTTTTGAATTTCTTTCAAGCATGGTAGAGTTATAATTTGTTTGTATAATTAGTTTGTCATGTAATGGTGCAGGGTTTGGTTGCTAAAATTTAGTTTGACCTACACTGTACTCTCTTTACCAGAACTCAACCATTCCTTTAAGTAAAGAAATCTTTCCACTATTTCATCACGGGCAAGGAACGCGTATAAAATAATTATTATTGAAAAATAATGTTAGTGATCCATTCTATTTGGGTTTTGTTGTTTTAGCGTTTTTCATGCGATTGATCTTGTCGTGGACCAGACTTAGTATGACCACGATGATGCTTATTATCTCTACGTAGCCAAGAACTTGAAAGACGAGGTCCAGAGACTTGCGGATGTCAAGCAGCGCACCTGGGTGACAAATCAAAGAGTAAACAAGGAGATAGTTTTATGATATAAAAAATGACAAAAGCACAAGATCGAGAATAAATAGTAAAGATAGTTTAATGATGACGAGGAGGGGGATAATGAGGATGATGATGTTCGAACAACTTAGCAAGTTTACGTAACCACAGAAGACGCAGCAGACTCACACGTAACCCGCTTTTGTAATGGAGCAGTCAGACGGGCTTGCGACGACATGCGACGGCCTGCAACAAGACAAAAGAACTAATGAAAGGCCGATCATGTTAGAAATAAGCACGAGCGGTCACACTGTGAAGGGTTTGTATTGTTACGCTCCCGTGTAGAGTTGCAGTGAAAAGTTTGGTAGAATGAAGCTAGGCTTTAGAAACTTTGGCATAATCCGCCTTTCATACGTCCATGTGACCAATCGCAAGTCGTCGCGAGTCGTCGCATGAATCGTGTGACTGCTCCATTAGTGCACACAGATGGATGTCAATCATGGGAGTCGATCCGTAATTGATACCCATTCATGAGGGGGGATGATCCATTCATCCACCCCCCTGATGAATGGGTATTACGTAAGTATCGACGCCCATGGATGTCATGATGTTTCAGTTACCATTGAAAAACATGGCATGCTTCGGTGACCAGTCAAACCATTGTGGTGCCATCAAAAATCTGCTTTCAGAATTTTCAAATTTGACTTCATTTTCCGAAAAAGCTTGAAAAGAGTAACGTTCAACAGTACAAATAATCAATTGAATTTGTTAAGTATTCGCTGAGATATGCCCATCATAACGAATTTTACTTCAATTAGCAGTCACTGAATATAGTGCTTTGGTTCATAAAGTTATGAACCAGAGTATTATATAACACTTATTGCCTAGGATATTCTAATGGGTTTCCTAAAAATTTATATGGGGAATTCGACTTGGAATATTATCATAATGGACAAGATCTAGAATCATGAGATCATTATAGGCTACATTGTAAAGTTTAGTACATACTCACCAGTCAGCCAGCCGCCCAGCACTTCTCCCAGCCCTTGGCCGAACAACGACACCGCCAGAGCTGTTGGCATTTCCGATGCCGGCATGAGATCGACCGCGATCAGGAGCTTGAGGACGGTCTTCGCTCCCACTACCAACCCATTGACCGTCGCGTTCACTGCGAGCACCGCGTAGCTCGCACCCGGCCACGTATTCAAGAAGAACGGAACTGCGCCACACACGCTGTAAAATATGAATTGGCTCCTTGCGGCGAAGGTATCCTTCTTGATGGCCTTGAAGACACTCGGCAAGATCCGGCCGATGATGTTTCCAAATCCCCCAGCGACAGCTAAATATGCTGCATGTCTTTCATCGATTCCTTTAGCTAAAGCGTTGGGTATGAGGAAAAGAGTCCAACCATTATACACCATTCCAAGTAACATCGACAACATGAACACGTACAGAAGCGTGGAATACGACAAGGAACAGTCTGTCAGGCATTTCCTGCTAAGCGTGGCTAGTGCGTTTTGGAAGACTGTTTGCACTAAGCGCCACGCAGACCGCAATCCTACAACATTGGCATCACCAAGCCTATTTTTCGCCGCAGCTCCAAATAATAGCTCAGTTCGTTCATCAAAATCGTGAACCGAGGGCAGCTCCTGCAATTCCAGGTCGCCTCTTCGAAGCGGGGCGTAGGACCTAACTGGAGCAGGTTTGTCCAGTTTGCTTGACAGCCCCGAATCAGATTTGACTGGTCCAGTCGAGTCTGATTCGACGGGAGAGTGCGACTGGTCTGATCCAGATGTGACTGGTGTGGGTAAGAGAAGAGCGCCGAACGCGACGATGTGTAGATTTAATGCCCCGAGTAAAAGGATGGTCCCTCGCCACCCATAGATCTCCTGCAGCATCTGGGTGGCCACGGGGAGCAGCATCATCCCACATCCGGCGCCCATCAAGCTGACAGCGAGCGGCAGCGCGTAGCTGGCTCCGAACAGTAAGGTGACAGTCACGTGAGATGGAAGTACGCAAAGGGCGAATGCGAGTCCTGACAAAAAAAAAGATTAAAACATTCAGTCAAATTAAATTACACTAAAACATAAACAAAGGAATGTTCCGGCGACGATTGTTTTCTTCATATAATATTTGCTATACAATTTGGTTGCGAGGTAAAGAAAAACTGAGCATAAAACCACCTCCAACCGTGAAAATCTGCCTCAAAACGGGAAAATTGCCCCCTCTGACAAGATACCGCTGTTACGCCCCTGGAGCACCACATTGATTGAAACTAATTAGAGCTAGCCGTTGAAAAAGAAAATACCTACACCTTTTTAACATTTACACAAAGTTTTTTTGAAAAGTTGTTGGTGATTTCTCTATTTGATTATTATTTTCACTAAACGTCGCATGCAGAATTGTTTCTAAAGAAATGTTTGAAATCAATTTGTTTTGGGAGAGCGATAATCATTCCCCCTCCCCCTCCCCCCCAAAAAAAAAAAATGAATAAAATAAACTAACAATAATAATAATAATAATAATAACAATAATAATAATAATAATAATGATAAAAATAATGAATTAATTAATTGATTCAAATAAATTAATAAAATAAAATTAGAATAATAATAATATTTATCATAATAATAATAAATCAATATCAGGTATATTAATCATTATTATTAAATAATTAAAAAAAAAAAATCATATATTGATAATTCAAATCGACCGTGTACACCACTGTCAGTTGTCTTAAATCCGATATATGTTTGCTACCTTGAAAGCAAGATACGTCCTTTGCTGTCCAGATAACCCTGTCTAAACTCACCTGACAGCGCAAGGCATGTCGCTAACTGCCCACTAGTTCGCACCAAGAAGCACGCCATCATACCTGTCGATCCGACAAAGCCCCCCAGCATACACAGCGAGCGCGGGGAAAACCGCCGTATGAGGACACCCGTCAAAATGCCTTTAAAATTATAATGGAGACAAATTCATATCAAGTAGTTATACTTAAAAGCATTGCCATACAAGAGTCCATATGTAACGTATACACTACTGGTCATATAAAGTTGGATTTTTTTTTCAGATTCAACTTCATTCTATTTCTCTATGTTTGCCCTAGCTATAACGAACCATTTTAGACTTTAAAAAATGATTTCAAGATATTTCCAAATTTCATGTAGTAATGTACAATAAACGGTTGCATGATTTTGCATTAATTACTTTAGCGTTTTGTTTTTAATGACTGGACCGTTGATGATTGGCCCTTTCCCTCTCCGTAGGCCGTAGCACAATTATGTGCATCGCGTCATCATCATGTTTCATTTATCAATTAGCACAGATACTCCGATGCCATGCTCCGTCCGACGTCATTGGCTACACGCCAAACGATGCTTGTGCTCCACCAGGAAGTGATGTCAACAAGCAATGTCCACTGTTTCGTAGTTTACGGTCTGTAAAATCCGCAGACGTCATCTAGAACACCCTGGACTAGGGAGTACAGAAGATCGCCGCGTGGACACTCGTGATATCCCATACCACCGTTTGTGACTACCCAATGCGTTTAGCCGTCACAACCTAAAGTCGTTTTGTGAATGCAGAAATCTTGGAGCTTCTGGTCACATAATCGACAAACACTTTGTCTTCCATCTGTTCGGTCAATAATGTTATGGCTCGTACCAATAAATTATGATATATCACTAGTGTCCAGGCGGAAATCTTCTGGGCTCCCTAGTCTAGGGACGTCCGGTAAATCTCGGTTGCATATGTCGGATTGGAGTGGACACTTGGTAGTTTGTCTTGCTTGGTGGCCACGTTAGATTGATCTCTGACGTATAGGTTGGCGAAATGCGTTAACTCTTAGTGTGTTAATGTCTTCTTTAAAAAAGGTGAAGGCTCCATTTTGGCATTTCCGGTGTCTACGAACATAATTATGTAAAGCAAATCTATCCTGGTAGTCAATCGTGGACATCAGAGAGATTCCCGTAGCTTTAATGGACTCTTCTCTCGATGACGTCTGAGGATTTTACAAACAGTAAACTGCGATTTTTCCAACGAAATCATGGACATTGCTTGTTGACAGTCCTCTACCTGGTGGAGCACAGGCATCGTTTGGCGGTTAGCCTACAGAGCCTCTGTGCCAAGTTTGGTTAAAAATTGTATACAGCCAACTCTGAGAAAGGACAAGGACATACGCTTTGAAGAGGGAAAGGGCCAATCAACAAAGGCCCTATCTTTCAAAGCTCGAAACAAAGGGCTTCATTTATTAAAGTATATTCATGCAATCATTAATTGTACATTGGTAGTTTGGAAACATTATAAAATCATTAGGTATCTTAAATGGTTCATTAGGCGCAACAAATAGGGAAATAATGAAGTGTGAAAAGAAAAATATTCCAATTTTATGACAGTGAATTAAGCTGAACTGTTTGAACATCAGTCGGATCTGGGCGAGTCTGCTCTGTTTGTGGAGGGCTTTATGCTCTTTATGCCCCATATTAATTAGTCGATGAATATATAAAATGCTTACACTTCTTCCAACATTTACCAACAAGGAAGTTTTTTATATACTTCCCTGATCTGGTAAAACTATGTCTAATTAACAACGTGTATGTCGTCTTAAAGACGCCGTAAATGCACGTAAAAAATTAAAGAAATTTGCACCCGCGTTTCACGACATATTGACGTCATATTTTGACGTGGTAACGACATATTTTTGTCATAAAATGACGTCTTTAAGGCATCATTTTTAAGACGTCCTTATGAAAAAAAACTAAATTGTGAAAAATGGTCTTTGAAAGACGTAATAATGGCGCTGTTATATACAACATCGCCTATTCGACACAAAGTATGTCTAAAATGGTCTTTAAAAGATGTCATACTGACGTCGTAATCACGTTTTTACGATGTAAAACCAGATTACAACAAATTAAACCGTCTAAAAGACGTCAATCTGCTTTCAGAAATGTTGATGATCTCTCTGATGACAATGAAACCCAAGCAAAGTGTTGCTTTCATTAGGAGGAATAATCGCTGAAAGTTAGAGCATACTCGGACAAAAAAAGAGAAAACTATATGGCTCTTTGAAGATGTCCATTTATCAATACGGGGAACTTAAATTGACAACGCATTTCTTATCCCAACTGCATGATATTTTACCCAATTAAATGGGTAGTTTAGTTTTGGTAAGGGTGAACTTCAGTAACCAAATCTGGACATTAACATTATAATTATAACTTCACCATGCTTGAAAAGTCTCCAAAATTAGAAACGACTATAAAGTAAACAGCCTGTTATCATTCAAAAAGAGCCGTTAAAACACAAGAGGGCGCTTTCTAAAAGGGCATTGGTTTCAACCATTTTTCGTACACAATTAAACATGTGATGTTCTATTGAAATAATGATGGTAGAGAGATCATCAACAACTATATAAAAAAAAGCTTTGAATTTTTATGAAAAAGTGGAAGCATTTTTTAATTTTTTTGTAAAAGCTGTTAATTATTTTGGGCCCCAAATAATTATATGACTAAATACATTTATTGATATCTCAGCTGTTTCTGGGTCGATTTCGACCAAATAAAGTTTATTCTGCCATCAAAATTGCATGTTCTCTCAAATTTGACAATAATTGTTTTAATTACCTCACAAAAAGTTGCGATGTGCAGTGCCCTCTCTACCAAAACTAAACTTCCCATTTAATGTTCATGTTGGGTAAGGATGAGCAATAATTGGGCAACATATTCTGCAGTTGGGCATAGAAATGCCCAGTTCGGGTTTACCCCTCAATGAGGGAACTTATGAGTCCAAGCTGTACCCAATATTTCTAAGAGTGTATTGATATAAAATATATGCTGTGGATGCAATATCTTACCGCATCCGACGGTGAGACCGTGTGAGAGCCCGACGTACAACCCCAACTCGCCGGTCGTCGCTTCGAAATCGACTACGAGTTGCGGGAAGAAGAGCGAGAGTGACTTAACGGTCCCAACTTCCAAGAACATGACGAGGAACGTACAAGCTACGACCAACAACCTGTGCACCATCGCGGTCGTTTATGAGGATGATTCCGATGAAGGTTTCTCTAATTAAATCAACATGGATTAAACTTTCAAACAAATATATATTTATATTCATATATATTAGCAAAAGACGCGGATGTAAAAGTTGGGTGATATATAAATATTATATGCCTAAAAGAGCATTAATGCTTACTGGTCTTTGCACCCAAGATCTCGCTGACAGGAAAGTTAATCTCTTTGCAAATTAGACAGATCACGCTATTATTGGTGTGTGTCGAGTGTAGGAACCTATAATTATTGTAACGATCGGTTGGGCGATTGACTCCTAATGAATTCGAAACTGATCGATGTCCCTGAACGTTATTTTAATCAGCAAGACTAATGTATTGATTCTGCATTGCTGTTCTCGTCCGTTCTCGTATGCCACAATGCGCGCTGCTATTATACTACATGTATGTGCCAGTCGCGTAAGGGGCCATCTACAAAGTACGTACGCAATTTTTGGTCTGAAATTGGCG
>JAUELG010155814.1:0-10057 GCA_031471515.1 Dendraster excentricus | reverse complement strand
CATATAATAAACGAGCATATTACGATGAATACAGCAGCATAAACTTTATTTTTGAGTTTCATTGCCCTTTAAGAGTCTTTTTCCAGAAGGAGTAGAAGACTCAAAGGGCAATGTAACTTAAGAAAAGAGTTTGTACAACGTTAGTCCTGTTTATTATTTATATAAATTACTTCCGACTTTATACCCAAACACTGGAGGCCGCTATTCAAAAGTTTGTACAGACTTCGGTCAATGATATGCATGAGTCATTCAATAGCACCTATTCAAACCTTTGTCTGAATACTTGTAGTAGATGTGCATCTACAAGTATTCAGACAATGGTTTAAATAAAAGCTATTGAATGCATGAGGTCCATACAAAATAATAATGGCAGCCTCCAGTGTTCGCATAATAGTGGTAAGCCGATAGAGTCTTTACATTTTTTTCCTAAGCAGAAATCTGAGTTGGAGTAATGTTAAACAAGACTATTACGATGTATAAAGTAGTATAAACTCTTTTTGTAAGTTGCATTGCCCTTTAAGTTTTCTACTCCTTCCGGAAAAAGAATCTTAAAAACAAGGCCTTTGTTAAAATTGTATTGGGTGTTCTGAGACTTTCTAGACTGTATTAAAAGAACCCTTCAATAATTTTGCCCTCTCCTCTTACATTCTTTATTATTCTAAAGAAATATATCAAAATAAATCTAGACATGATAATATTTTCATACCGTTTCCATGATACCAACGAGCTTCAATTGAGTTGAGCAAAGCCTTTAACAAATGGCAGTGCAGAATGGGGGTAGAACTCAAAAGAATGTCTAAGCAGAATAAATCCCTTCTCCCAATTAAAATATAAAGGCAACAAAAAGACAGGACTACAATATATACAAATCTTTCCGTTTGTATTATTTAAAACACTATATATAACTGATATATATGAACAAAGTTACCAGCATGATTCGTTCTTTTTTTAAGATTGTCAATACAACACAAATAAAGATTATGAAAAGAAGGGACTACATACCTTGGCATGTTGGCCATTCATCTGACCAAGTGTGGTCAGGAAGGCACCTGGGCTGAGGGTTCCCACGGATTACATACCCTGTTTCACAACCAAAGCTGCAAAACTGGGACTCCTCAATCGTATCATTCAGGTCACAGGAGAAGCTCTCAGATAGGTCAACCATCTGTGGGCCTACTGCACTCTCAACCGTGCAGAGTGCTGTTAATTAAGTTGAGGAAAGTTATCATGAATGTCGCTATCAATGTTACCATTACTTTTATCATCATTATCATAATTGTTCTCATCATCATCAACATAATAATCACTGCACAAATTTACTCACAAAGATTCTCTTGTTGCTAAACATATCCATGTGACAGTCACCAAGGTGACAGTCACCGAGGTGACTGTCCGAGGTGGACATGGACAGAAAGGGAGGGGCACAGCTAGTGCCTTTTTTTGGTTGTTTGTCCCACCTTTTCCGTCAGCATGCGTGACAATTACTACCAACAAAAGTAGATACATGAAATAGTTCATCAAAAACATTGGTGGCATCAATATGTCACTAGCTAGTAAATACCCTCAGCTATCTAGAGCAATGTTAATTTTAAATAACTACATACTGAAAATGAATTATCATCATCAGGCATTCTGCATGGAACCCTTTGATGGAGAATGATGGCAAGCTACATATTACATGTACAACCAATATGATCTAGTCATATTCAACACATAGAATAATATTTATACCAAACGTGTTTAACAACATTCTCCAATTTAAAAAAAGATGCTCATTACAAGCTATCGCCTCCAGATATTCATACCTGTACAGGTTTAACTTACCTACACATTTGGGAAAATCATATTCAAATGTTCCGTAGTGACAACCCGTATACGGATGGCCATCCAGCCTGAAGCCGTCCGGACACTGGAATACGCAATACGTATAGCCACCTACAAGAGATCCTGGGTTGCATGGCTCTCCTACAGACTGAAGAAGGACATATGGGTCTACTCTACATGGAACATCTGAAATTTAAACAAATTTAAACAAACAAAATGATCATTAGGCTACATGTCCAATATTTTGACAGAATCCACTACATGCTGTAGTAGAAGGAATTATAGGAAAATTATAATAATAATCTATTAAAGTTATAATTTTTTTATACAAATTGATAAAAAGAAAATACTCAACACTAAAACACAGAGTGACATAAATGACTTAAAATAAATTGATACTTAAACAAGTACTGAATAAGTGGTAATTTTCGGGGTGGCTTTATTTTTGCAAATTTCGCGAGTCAATTATCGTGAAAATTTCCCTCTTGGTTCATGTCCGTTCACACTAATGAAAGCACCTCGAAAATCACGAAAAATGGCACTCGCGAAATATGAGATTTACTGCGTAATCGCGAAAATATCTGTATGCGAAATATTGGCGTATATTTAGTAATCTAAAATACTACTTAACAAAAATATAATAAAAAATGAAGTACAACTACCATATCAAATTGAGCCCAATAGTCAAAACACCACAAAGTTCCTTTGCCATTGTGACTTGCTGTACAATTAATGAGCCCTGTGCATCATAGATATCATGGCCCTGAAAGTAATCACTTTATTGGCTCCTCACTATACATACATGTACCAGGTCTGATGGTATAATGCCAATCATTTCTTGAAAAAATGCGATCAAGAGGTATTTTGGCATACATACAGCGACGTCCCAGATAAAAACAAAACTGGATTTCATGGCAAAAATGTTCTGTCAGAATGAATAATTTCTTTGATGAGATAAACATGAATGAAAAGCTCTAGCTGTTTCTCTTCTTTAATTTGATGTTCAACTTATTGCACGTAATTCATGCATGAATGTTTAATAAAAGCATTGTAGGAACGATCAGCAAGAGTGGCCTTTATAGAATGTCTTTAGTTCAATTAGGATTCGTAATGAATGGGAGCATTGTCGTACATGCATGAAAGGATAGCCTCTAATGCATTAGCATACAAAAGCTCATGCCGTGACATTAATTGCCACATATGTAAAACAAAAACAAAACAAAAAAAATACAAACATAGTACACTCGTAGGAGGGACTATTGTTCAGGGCGGTATTGTCTGTGCATGCATGGGAGGTTTTCATTGCGAGCAAGTTTGATAATCTTTCCATTCACTCCTTAATGTACAAAATACATTTTGCTCAACTTTGCAGAAATCGGGCATGTATTCATTGCACTTGTTCTCTGGCATACATAGTCTATTTTGTGTGCATGGGTTGTCACGTAAAAGATAACAATATGTCCCTTTTTTCAAATAAGTATGTCTACTACATAACTAAGCAAATCACCCAAGTTGCAATTTCTGCAGGCAAACGTAATTATGGCAACACCAATTTCCATTGTTTTTATACAGTCATTTGTGAATCATATGCCATAAGTTGTACATCAAATGAAAGAAGAGAAAAACAGTTTTTATTCACGTATATCTCATCAAATGACAGAAAATTTCAGCCGTGAAGTCAGAGTCCGTTTTTTATTGTGGAACACTTGATCAGTGGACCTGTAACCTTAAACCTCACGTTACCTAAATCCAGTCTGGCAGTTTCTCCTCTAGATACATATACATACAGGTGTATACTACGTTTGGTGGAAATCTGTTAATGGTCCTTGAGATATTGCCGACACGAGAACAAGATTTCATACTGGACTTGTACATACAACCTGAAAACATGATGCTGCCAGCTACTTTGTTGCAGAGACACAACATTAAATAGCCTTTGAATTATGGATTAATTCTACATCTCTGCAAGTCAATGGAAAGGCTCCCCTCGGACATACATAGGTATATTACAATGTGTGGAGATCAACCTCTTCCACCTGCTGTGTTATCCAAAACGAAAACAATTTTTGTCGGCCAATTTTCTCTCAATTTACTAGCAAATGCATTTGTTATGTGATCCACAATTTATATACATTGATATTTATCGACTGTTGTTTTGATGACTGCAAAATGTAGAAAAAAATGCTCATTTCCTGTCTGCTTTCCTAACCGATGTGACCTAACACACAGTGTTCAACTGGTGAATGGTACAGTGTATGAATGGGCAGAACGCTAATCTCCCATGTATATTTTGCATGTAAATGGTCCAACTGATTGGACCATTTACTTTGTAGATGTGCCCTCGGACTGGCATAAAGCTGGGGGACCCCTTCAGAAGATAGATAACACTTTTTGAAATACTACAGCACTACAAATAAGGGTTTACCTTCACATCTTCACAAGTCATTGTAAGGAAGCAATTGAGAGCCCTTCAAATGTTAGCCCTTTTGGAAATGAAAAGAATACTGCAGAACAAAATGATTCACCTTCACTTCTTGTCTTTAAAGTCTCGCACAGGCTACCACCAGTCTTGCATATTATACTACAGTATACCTAATTCATGTGAAAGTTTTGTTGGAAATGAAAAAAATACCAATTGACATCAGTATTAATGGTTTACCTATGCATCTTGGCAAAGCATTGGACAGGAGGTGATTAGAATGGCACGTAACGCTGGCGATTCCCTCTAGAAGATATCCCTCAGGGCAGGCAAAGGTGCACTCCTCCTGCCAGGTGATCTCACCACCGCTTGCACACGAAGAGCTTCCACTAGCAACC
This sequence comes from Dendraster excentricus, assembly GCA_031471515.1. Taxonomy (NCBI): domain Eukaryota; kingdom Metazoa; phylum Echinodermata; class Echinoidea; order Clypeasteroida; family Dendrasteridae; genus Dendraster; species Dendraster excentricus. The sequence continues at coordinate 5,416 of JAUELG010155814.1, read as the reverse complement.
TCAAGCAAAGCGTAGTCAGGGAGAAGGCAGGTTGGCACTGAATTGGGGTAAAAAGTGAAGACAAATTAAAATTACGGAGAATGCAGCAACAGTAAATGCAAATTTTATATTAAACTTTGTGGCCGGATTCACGAAGGAGAATTGTACAAACCATGGTTTAAACTATGCAGTGCCATTTGTATACAGATGGAGAAAGAATGTAAACTCATGTACTTTTCAACAATGTTGAGGGTACACATTTATGAAATGTATGAAACAAATGCTTGTCTTCTTGAATGGGGAAATTTCCTGGTTAGCCATCACCAACAGTCATATCTGTAGAAATTTAAAATCATTTTACTCTTATATCTCCTTTGGGAATCTGGACCTGTATGATGAAGGAGGTACTAACCCTTAACCCGTTGAGGACTGGTCCAGAAATATTTCGGGTTCGAGTCTATGGAGAATGCGTGTTATACCAAAATCTATTCGTCCTCAACGGGTTAAGCTAGTATGTTCCTGGTATGATTAACTCACCAGGACTATGAATTACGAGTCTGCATTCCATTTTTTTTTACCCGTGTCTTTTTTCATTTGGATGAACTATAAAGGGAGGACATAACACAATGCCAACAATTCTCCCTTTTCAATCATTTATAAGTATTCTTTGCAATTTTATACATGATATAATACACAAGCCAAAGTAAACTTTAACATAATGCTTTGGTCTTTTCCTATATCTAAATAATTGCAAAGAATATCATAAATGATGTAAAACAAGAATAGTAGGAGTAGCACTATCATTTCTATAATTCTGTATTGCAAAAAATCAACCTTTTGTCTGTAAATCACTTAATATGTCTCAGAATATGTAAATTTTAAATATTTTCTATGAATTATTAACAGATTTTTCAACATACAAAATTATTGACCAAACACTACCTTATTTCAAACTGGCTAAAAAAGGACCTGACATGGTGTCATTCACAGCGCTATTAAACAACAACCACATTTACTGTTCTTGGTCTCGTTGTTCATTTGAAAAGACACCCTTACCGATGGACATGATACATGTTTTACTATGTTTTAGGAAGTGTCCCGTTCCTTGTTTTGGGGGCCACCCTGTATAGGCATCATATGTCACATACAGTTCTCCGCAAAATTATTCATACCCCATGGAAAATAACAATCTTTTAAAAATTCTTCGTTTGTAAAAACTTTTATGTTGGTACTTCATGTTTATCTTTAGTCTACTTATTGTTCTGCACAAATCCACATATGAATCGGCTAATCTTCATTTGCATAACAATACATATGGCCAAAAGTTACATTTTGCTCATGTTCAAAATTATTCATACCCCTAACAATACTTCAACGAAAATGTCCCTTTTTGGTAGTGCCCATTCATTTCACTTCCTGTGAATGTGCTAATATTTGTCTTACAGTTATTCCAAGATGTTTCAGTGAATTAAACACCTGTTTTGTTGACCAACGGTAGAATAATGATACAAATTGGCACCTTTCCAGAAGAGTAAAAATAGAGGTAAATTGTTCTGGTCATCCTCAGATTTTGATCATCATAGCCAAGAAGAAGGAGCTCAGTGATGACCTACGCCAGCACTTTGTGATTGCCCATAGTGAAGGAAAGGGCCTTAAGGCCATTTCAAGGCAGTATGATGTCCCTATGTCAACTGTCCAGAGCATATTTAATCAACAAGCACAAGAGGTTCAATATATTGGTGGGCCAGGCAGGAAGCGTAAGTTGTTCCCAAAATTGCCGGGAAAATCTGCTGAGAGGTCAACAGCAACCCCTGGACCACAACCAAGGCCCTTATTGAAACGCTTAATCAGACAGGGACGAAGGTGACATGGTCCACCATCGAGCAAGAGAGGATTGTATGCTTCTCCTCTATTCATCCAAATGCAGTCAACATCCATATAGCCAAATATCTCACAATTTTGTCCCATCAGACCACAGGATGGTTGACCAGAAGCTGGGATCTTGCTTCAAAAACCGTAGTCGACCAGAACGATTTTCCTCTATTGTTACTCTTCTGGAAAGGTGCCAATTTGTATCATTATTCAACCGTTGGTCAACAAAGCAGGTGTTTAATCCACTGAAACAACTTGGAATAACTGTAGGACAAATATTAGCACATTCACAAGAAGTGAAAAGAATGGGAACTATCAAAAAAGGACATTTTCGTTGAAGTATTGTAAGGGGTATGAATAATTTTGAACATGATCAAAATATAACTTTTGGCCATATCTATTGTTATGCAAATGAACTTGAGCCAATTCATATGTGGACTTGTGCAGAGCAATAGGTAGACAAAAGATACACATGAAGTACCAACATTAAAGTTTGTACAAATTAATGAATTTAATTTTTTTTCCATGGGGTATGAATAATTTTGAGGACAACTGTACATGTGATAACATTTTCAACATGTACCTTTTTCTTACATAAATAATAGTGATTACAAAAATGTGTAAAGCTGGCTAACAAAAGTTTTTATGCAGTAACTCTGCTACTAATTGAAGATTCAGATATACAGGAGTAGCAACACCAATTTAGTATTCAATTTCATTAACAGTAGTTACATTTTTCTCATTCAAAAAAGTTATTAATGAATTGCTACCTCATGAATATATGCAAATATGATTCTTTTATATATGAATATTCATGAGCAACTTTGTAATTGCTCAATAAATATGAAATTTGTGTAATAACCACTATTTTTATTTCAGAAAATGAATATGTTGAGGGATTCTACATTAACCCGTTGAGGACTGGTCCCAAAATATTTCAGGCTGGAGTCTATGGAGAACGCGTGTTATACCAAAATCAATTTGTCCTCAACGGGTTAAAGGATAAACCCTTTGTTGTCTTGGTAGGTAACTGTCTGAAGGGGTATTTCGGGTGTTAGATGTCCGGGGGGGAGGCAATAATCCGGGGTGTGGATGTCCATAGGGAAGTAGTATGGACACACCCTGGACTAGGGAGCCCAGACGATTTCCGTCTTGCAATGTCTCACTTTACCTAAAACAGAAATTGTGATCTTCTTGCCCCATGTCCCCTCCCCCAATCTTTTTTATCTTTAAGACAGTAAGTGAATATTTCAGTTTTAGTAACTAATTCGCTGAATACATAAATAAATTGACAGGTAAACTAATAGATCAGAAAAGAGGGCACCCACCTATGGTGACTGTCAGCTTGAAACCTGTTAATGCGATGCTCTCGTCTGTGTAAAACTCGACGAAGATGGCGTTGCTGGTTGTGATGAAGGAGTCCGGGGCCACAACACCACAGAAACTGCCAATGAGAGGGGCACTGCTTGATCCACCATCCCGTACCTCAACTTCATCCACGCAGCTACATTATAATAAAACAAACAGAGGACAATTAATCAATAATGTGTTGTTGTATTGTATGCCAAATATGATATGAAGTTTGAAGATGATGAACAAAATATTGTATATTCATCATAAAATACACAGGTACCAAATTCTTAAATAAAATAAATAAAAACATCCCCGTATACCCAATATATGCGAGTAACCCCAGGTAATTTATCTCCTTTTCATAAGTGTCACCTTTGCTACCTTAATCTAACTTAGAGGGGGGGGGGGGGATCAATTTTACCCCTCAACTTTTTGTGCGCTTATTCTGCAATGTTTGCAGATATTACTGCGTTACTTCATAAGTATTTTTATTGTAGTCTTGTACAGATTTAGAGACCAAATTTGCGACAACCAGATATACCGTTCTAAAGTCACGTGACTTTTGTAAGTGACCGTCTACCCGAAAATCGCTAAATTTTGTAATTTGTGCATTAATCCTATGGGACTTTATTTTTTCCCCCAGAAAAGACAAAAACCTAATTATTTTTCATTACAATCACTGCAATAATTTAAAAGTACTATTTAGCAATGACAATCAAAACTGTTAGTCAATGGTACGACAATTAAATCATCTGCATCCTGTATTTAATAACCTTACTGGTAAATTAGAATTTCCATGACATAATTATCTTAATATCTAGAGCACAGAAATATAATCCAAAACTTCCCTTTCTGTTTCGGGTTTCCTAAACAACAATATTGAATTTATTTTCTCCAAATGCTTCTAATAAATAAAAGGATGTAAAAGGCACCCCCAAAAAAACTGAAACTCCAATCGACCTTGCTATGGTGATAGATGTTCATCAGTTCTAAAATATTGCATAGTAACATGTTCTGTTTTAATTAGAATATGCAAATTAGAGCCAATTATTTATGCAAACATTTTGTGCTTTTTTGTGTGTGTGTTATTTTCTATATATTATAGCGTTCTATAATGAGAATGAGAATGAGAATGCAAATGAGAATGGAAAAAGTTTTTTTTTTCACCACGCTAAACTGGAAACTAACAGATGTGAAAAAATTGGTGTAAAACTTCAAAATAAAAGCTGCATATACAAACTCTGTTTGTATTACATTCACAAAGAATTCACAAAAAACAATCAAATTTTCAGCAACACGCGATCACAAATTGTTACATAACACTTGGATTGTTGACCTGTTGTGCACATTTTGTTTCAAAAGAAGCGCAATACTAAAAAAAAAGTAATAAAGGAGCATTACAACATATTTACAGGGCAATGCAACTCAAGAATAGAACCGACTTCTACTTTACACATCGCAATATTCCAGTTTATATAATGTGTAACATTACTCCAACTCTCATTTCTGCTTTGGAGGAAAAATCAGAGTACTCTATTTCGTTTTCCACTATTGACGCAAATACTGGAGGCCGCCGTTAATACATGTAGGTTTGTATGAACCCTAATGCACTTCAATAGCACCTATTCAAACCATTGTCTGAATACTTGCAGATGTGCATCTACTATAGGCACTCAGGCAATTAAATAAATAAGTTATATCTAAGTGCATTTTAATACGGCATACAACACACTTAGTAGATAAATGTTAAATAGGTCCGTTTAAAAAATAAAGAAAATCCACAAAAATCCACAACAGTATTTAATTCATTCGTCCATTTAGATGTCATCACATTTTGCCGATTAAAAGGGGGCGTTCCCAAAACATTTAGATGTTTAATTTTAAAGGGATAGTTGAGTTCTGGTAATGAGGATACAGTTTTGGTCAAATTTAATTTTAGTAACCAAAACATGCACCATTACATAACAAACTAACAAATATAACATTACCATGCTTGAAATGAATTCAAAAAGAGCATTTTAAACTCAAGAGGGCGCTCTATAAAACTCATCAGTTTAAACAATTTTAAATAAAATATTGTACATGTGATGATTCGTAAAAATAGTGATTAGATAGATGATTAACAATTATTACACATTTTGTTTTGAATTTTTTTTAAAAGAGGAAGCATTCGTAACGGTTCATTCAAAATTCTCTAATAAATGTGGGGCCC
>JAUELG010155592.1:0-10059 GCA_031471515.1 Dendraster excentricus | reverse complement strand
ACATAAAATGGTCTCTTATGTTTACGATAATGTTTTCAAAATTATTTGGGCGAGTGGGCACGCCCCCCCCCCCCGCCGCCCACCCCCGTGGCAACGCCAATGTTTGTGTAAATGTTCATGATACGCTGAAATCAAATATCACGTTGATAGTGCAATTACATATCTCCCGTGTCTATATCACGTACCGTACGTATTGGGCGAGTTAATCAGTAGGGAGTAATCGACGATAAAATACGTTTATTCTATAAAAAGAATGGACTATTATTGTCATTATTATGTATGACACCCACGCGTTTACTTATGTTTACACTGCGTGGGGGAAACACTTTGCGTGCGAGGTGTGTAACTACGATTAATGTATATTTAATAATACTATCGCCATATTTACCTTGAACCAAACTATACTGGTTGTCGACAGATCTTTGTTACAACACAATACAATTGTGTAATACAGAAAGTAATGCATCACATTTCTTTAAACAAAACAATATCGTGTAACGTTAATATGAAACTGTTAAAATATTAAATTACAAATAAAATTAATACAATTTTCAAACAAGATATTGTTTTTTGAATGAAATCTTGGAACACAGAGGTAGAATGTCTGTGTATGCCTATGTTCTTTTTCTGTGTGCTGTTTTTCGAGGGTCTATTATTGTCGCTGTTACTCAAAAGTGCCACTCCCAATATTTGGTTATGGTTTAACCTACACTATACATGATATTGCAAGCCCAAACACAAAGGCGCACATGAAGCAACAAGTTCAGTTACAACTACATATACATACTCACACACGTACAAACACATATGGACATACATACACACAGGCATACACACATTCACATGCACACACATGCACGCACACACGCATACACGCATATATAATATACCTCATAAGTAACACACATACACACGCACGCACATACACACAAGCCTCAATAAGTGATATGTACATGCATTGAAAGAAACAGGGAAAGAAAGAAGACGAATTCAAGTTGGGATTTACCGTCAGGAAGTGGTGAATTTATAGTATCCAGTTCGCGAAGCTATGAATGCCTGATATTGCCCTCTAGATGGCGAAAGTCCCAAAATATCTACTGAGCGAAAGAGTACCACGATGCAATTCTCGCTCATGGCCGAGAGCACGATCACGACCCAGGACCAGCCATAGTTTAACTGATCTCTAGATTTGCTTTATGGTTGAATGAGTTAGGGCAGCACATGTGCTCAGCAGCGTAATGTTAGTTTGTATGTCATGCTAGCATATTGATGTTGATGAGTTAGAGCCATTGATGTTAATTACCATAGTAAATGTCGCTGGTCCGTAATCGAGCCCCTGCCCCTTGTTCACACATATGGCAAAACAAGAGCCACGAATGCAGTACGCATTGGTACGAATCTAATGCAAGTCGTTTATCAAACAAGTTTTGTTTTCTTGATATCACACGTTGAATTATTTATATCAAGAATGCATGTATTGATATTAGGAATTACTAATGGTTAACAGCAGAAAAGTATATTTTGATATCAAGATTGCATTACTAGATATGAATACATCAACTATTAATATAAATTATTCAACATTTTGGTATCAGGGATTGAAATATTGGATACAAAGTATGGAATTATTTATATCAAGTGTGGAATAATTGACAACGAAAATTGAGTTGTTTATTTCAAACAACAGGAATTAATTTAAAAAAACGGTTTGCCAAAGATGTTTACCAATGCATACTGCATTCGTGGGTTTAATTCACGGGGTCCAGACCTTAAACCATTACGATTGTTTTCACAGTAGTGTTCGAGAATTGTTTTAATTTTTCTAAAAAGTCTAAAAATATCGCAAAGTGATGGCCGGTGACTAACCCTTTACAAATATAAAAATATTTATGGATGTTTCAGCCGTTTCTGGACCAATTTTGATCAAATAAAGTTTATTTTGTAATTAAAATATGTTCTCTTGAATTTGACAGTCAGTTTTTCATTATCTCGCAAACATTTTAGAGGGGCACTTCGGTGTATTCCGATACTCAACCCTACCTTTAATTTTCCAAAATATCATCGCCTAAATAAACAGTACTGACACTGTCTGCACTATTTCATTTCACAATTACACCAGGAATTTCAGGAATGTAAACTATCACATCCACACCCACAACTAAATATTAAAACAAACATTAAACACCACAGCCGTGTGCGTGGTACTATAAGATATATAAAACTATGTTCCATGATGGCTCAGTACCGCACATCCGTATACCGCCATCTCCCGGCCGAGTCGGATTTGGGAATTATCATTGTTCTTCAATCGAATTATTATTAATCAACTTAAAGATTGCGGCTATAAGCATCATGTCTACGCTTTATCTACTATTGGATAAGGCATACAACTATATTTACGACGTATATATTAAACTATTCTAATTACAAAGGATTATGCACACATAATTGTCGTTTGTCAGTAATCAAAAATGTTGTTATACCTTCGAGTGCGCATGATGTTTCCCATAACAATAACATTTAACAAAAAATGAAACAAGCCTGTTTTAGATATTTACAATTAAGAACTTGTGGTCTATGTTGAAAGAATATGAAAGTAAAACCAATCAATCACGAGCTGACAGAGAGTATTTGTTTAAACTGTTAACACATTTTATTTTACATGTAACCTGGATACTGAATTTGAATGACCCATACAGATATATTTACAAGTGTACACTTGCTATGTTTTCCTTCATTATGCTGAAGTAGAATTAATTTGTATGGCGTCTCTAATGATATCTCATAAACAAACAAAGCATCAAGAAACACGGGGTGCATTATGGATGTTTTGCATGCTGCATGGCTGCTGTGCCTTTTCTTGAATCCATGCTATTCATTGTCAGTTTAATGCAGGAAACATCATGAACTAGAAACGAAGGAGACAGTCATTAGTGTAATGTGTATGACATATCAACCTGATATCAGTAGGAAGTTTACTGAATTCGAAGTTAAAGGACCAAACCATACACTGATTGGGTACTGTGCTTTCCAAAGCTGCAGTCCACGTTACTGCAAATCCTGGTGTGGTACTGAAAACGAATACTTCGACCATTTCATTCAGAATCAAAGGTCCACTGGCTGAAGCTGATTATGGTGAATACTACATTCATGTAGACACATCTCTTAAATTTGTTGCTTTGAATCTAACTTATAATGCAAGCAGTACAGAAGCTAACGAAACATCAGCTAGTCTACCCGATGTCCACTCTGTAGCTTTACTTGCTAGCAAAGTGTCGGGCAGTGACGATAGTGTCGGAACTACACGATCTAAGGGTGACGGAAGACCAGCCACAGTTTCTTCGCTCGCAGGCAAAGCATGTTGGTTTCGTGGATCGGCTGAAAACGAATGTTACCACTTTACGGCCAGTAACATAATTCTGATGGCCCATATTCAGCTGATATTTGTAGCACTGATATGCAGCATCGGAAGGAAGATACATTTGTATTGCCAACTGCGAAAGCGTGTACTAAATGACAAAAATGGCAACCAACTGTCAAATATGTCATCACAATGCAACAACCGAACACGATAGTCATGGCATTCACGGCAGCAGCGCAGGTCACTTTATCTTTCCCGAGTGACATTGCCCTCTCTGCCGCCATAAATCTTTCAGGAGGGGATAAAGAAGTTGAACATCTACATAACTTGCCTTCAAGAGGGTGTTGTAGTACTTCTAAAATTAAACAATCGGCATACGACTATTGAACGACATACGAAGAGGGCGAGGCCAGTGAAAATATAAAGATGACTGCGAGCCGTGTCTAGATTTATCAATATACTTACCAAAAGCTGAAGTGCATTGTCGTATAATAATACAGTTATTATACATACAATATCTTGTGTATAGTCACAAACAATGTGTTTACTGTTTGTCAGCATGTAATGTTTGAGATAAGATTGTAAAAATTAGTTCTCATCAATCTCATCAATTTAGATTCCGAAAGAAAAGAAAAAGGTTTTGGTGTAAGTAACTTTCAAGCTATGTGAGAATGATATACTCCAGCAAATCACGATAGTTGTATTTCCTTTTAGTGGGGGAGACGGGAGTGTGGGAATCGTTCACACTATTCGACACGTTTATGAAACATTAAACTGTTTTAACTGGTGGTGGATGGAAAAGCACGGATTGTTCTACTCCCCTATGGATTTAATTGATAGTGAGGGAAGTGTTAACAGGTCACGATACGTAGGCGAGTAACTGATTTTCTTAACGAAATAGCATGTTAAATCGCAGTGGGAACATTCCGTGATTTTACATGTACAACGGTTGTGTGATTAAACTAACTCGTTTGTATATACTCTGAGGCACTACAATATAGACTCGGAGCATGAACATGAACAACAAGCAAACTACACAAAGGACACCCCCATTGGAGTTTGAACATTTAAAGCACAACAACTGTGCTCTTTGTCTGAGTAGGGTATAATACAAAGGAAGATCAGGGTCACTGCATTTATACTCAGGTCATTATAATATCATATTTGTGTAAAGTGGCGTAGCATGGTTGGACTGATTTATTATTATTATTTGTTTGTTTGTTTGTTTGTTTGTTTGTTTGTTTGTTTGTTGTTGTTTTTTTGGGGGGGGGGCACGTATCCCATCAATAATTGTTGGAAAAATCAAACGATAGGAAACATACAACAATTATTGTCTGCAATTTTGCTGCCAAGCTGGGCACCCACTTACTACCAGAAGTCGACTACGTACTGCTAGATAATGTATGAGGGGGTGGGGGGAGGTGGACGCGGTAGGGAGCTTTTGCATATTTGGGCTTGAAACTGTGCAATCTGGTGCATACCTTAAAAATTAAATACTGACTTGACGACATGGACTATGTGTGTTAGTGCATCATCATTGTTATGATCCTCCCAACCAGAAGAGGTCACGATTGATTCATGAAAAAATTGGGGCGGGTCTGGGAGGGGGTCTCTTCCCTCCCACGGTGGGGAAATTTTTCATTTTTGGACTTGAAACTGTGCAATCTGGTGCATACCAAGAAAGGAAATTCTGACTTGACATGTACTATAATGTACGTTACTGTATCATCATCGTCATGATTCTTTGAACCAGAAGAGGTTATGATTGCTTCACGAAGACAAAAAACAAAATGCACCCCAAAGATATTATTCGCAAAGTGACATTTGCAGTTTGAACAGTAACAAAATTATTATCTTGCGTCAAAACGGCATGGACACTGTATTCCAGACGTACACAAGACCGATTCCAGAGGGAGCAAAACAATAACCAGGTGGGGAAAGTGTAAATGGAGGGTGTGATGGTAGGTGGATGCAGGGTAAAGGTGTTTTCATTGAAGTTATGCAATCTGGTGCATACTTGGGAGAGAAATTTGACTTGACATGAGTTTTTTGTCTTAACAACATCACCGTTGTCATCATCATCATCAACATGAACATCAACATCATCACCATCATCAAAATCACAATGACTACCACCAATATCATCATCATCACAATCACAATTACCAACACCGACATAATCACCATCATCGTCATCAACATCAACATCATTACTAACATCATCATCATCATCCCCATCATCAAAATCACAATCCCCATTACCATCACAGACATCATCACCATCAGCATATTCATGATCATGACCACCACCACCACCACCACCACCACCACTATCATAGGCATCATAAATATAAAAGTATTAATATCAAGACAAAATAGTCAGATGGAAATGAATATATTAAACACAACTATACACGATTGTAGACAAGATTTAATTACAAAAATGTCCTTACTTATGATAATTTTTACATACATGAATCTTCAGAGAGAAATAAATGCATATATGTATACAGGCATGTCATTCATCATACTACAATATACAGTTTTATGTATACATGCATGATGCATAAGCTTATATTATCTGATTCAGCTAGCTCTTTGCCTATGCATGCATCACTGGCTGGCTACATGGATTAAAGCCACTCAATGCCCCTGCTTTGTGTGTGTCCTTCAACAAGGCATTTTATCCCCAATGCTGCTCTCTACCATGGAGTATAAATGTGAGCGGCCATAGCAAAACCCAGGGATTACAGTTCCCGTAATCAATGGGTTATGATCCATTCATCCATCCCCCCCGATGAATGGGTATAAGTATCGACGCCCATGGTTAACACTTCTGTCTCAGCAAGTACACCTTCAAACATTTTTAGAGGGGCTTGCTCGGAGGAAAAACAAGCATAAACAGGCAAAATATTGATTATTTTAATGCAATGATTTATTTTCCACATTACCATAATCCCTCAAGGCACACAAGAATGGAAATGGGATAAAGCGCATAATAAATTAATTGAGATATTAACTTTGATGTTCATGCACATGATGATGCAGAGAGCTAACATGGTATTAGGATGCCAACAAAAAATTAGCATCTTTTGATGGACATATTACTCTCAAATAAAATTTAAATGCGAATAAATGGTTTCATTTTCTGCTTTGGAATTAAATGAATGTGTAACACATACATCAAGCATGCACAAATGTACACCCACATATCTGGTCTTCGCCCAAGTGGATGTACACAAATAATAATAATAATTATTATAGGTATTTATAGAGCGCAAATTGCAATGAGTGAGGTCTCAAAGTGATGGCATGCATTTTTTTCATCGTGAACACAATTTGGTTACTTCCTTAGCCTACTTTATCACAACTAATATTTCACCAATTATTCCATCAACATTCCTTTCGAGATTCAAAAATTGACATAGACTTTGTACATAGCCCACCCAGTTCATGTAGTCAAGTGGTGAATACCGCTCAAATTTGGCAAGTTTCGATGCAATACAAGGGTGAAATCTGTGCTCTTTCATGATATCCTTTTGTCTTTTGTCTTTGTCACCGAATATGTGAGTCATATATCTTACATCCCAAACACTATCACAGCATGAAATGCGCTCCCCAATAACATTCTGGCTTCTACATCACTAGGGACCTTTGCAGGAGCAGTTGCCTCACTCGGCAATTAATGGGACACCTCTACATCCTGAGTGATAGATCATGTCGAGTACCCAAGTAAAAGTCGAAGAAGTATATTGACGTTAACGTGTCCATAGTATAGCCCTCTACATTTTTTGAGGGCACTTATGATTATACTGTGGTCACATGGTGTTTGCGATGGGTTGGGATGAGCTGCAAAGGGTCAATTGTGCATATGAAAGGCGGATATTGTCAAACTAAAGCATAACCCTGTTGTACATAACATTTTCACCGTAGCTATGCAAAATAAACCATTCACAGCTTGACTGTACAGGCTTATATAATAAGTACAAATGTTATTTGACCGAATCGAAAGTGTATTTTTCGCTTCTATTCCATTGTGATGTTTGGCTATTTTGGACATGATCTGCCCATCATAACTTTTGTCTTGTTGCAGGATATTGAAGGTGATCGCAAGCTTCGTGTGACCACAGCCTTAGGGAAACATTGTAGGACTTCTAAGGTAATTTACAGAAACCTTTCCCTTCTGTGACATGACTATGATGCAATTTCATAGCCGACCACGGCCCATTTTTCGCTCACATTCCTTTAGGATGTTTGGTTATTTTGGACATGATCTGCCTATTGTCTTTTTGCAGGATGTAGAAGTTGATTGCAAGCTTTGTGTAACAGCCTAAGGGAAAAATTGCAGCACGTCTTGGATATTTCATAGATCCCTTTCGGGCCTTTCCCCTCCTGTGACTATGATGCAATTTCGTAGCCAAGGGCGTCTAGGTTTTGGTCGAGGAGTTGAAGGGATGATTCTCGAAGGCGAGACAGCACCTGCTTCAGCTCAGGCTTGCTGAACACCTGTCAGGGAGGAAACAAAACAAAATTTAAAAATCCCGATTTAACTCGCCCAACAGTAAGGACAATTTTTAACAAATCAAATTGAATCAAAAGTTTTGAGGACTACTTTCTTGTGGCATGAAGTTCGTATCAATTTGTGCGATAATTCAATAACGAGAACAGGATTATACTGATGGATGGACAATTTGAATGTACAATGCCTACGGCCACATTGTTGCGAAGGCATAAAAAGCAGTGACAACAAACATTTTCGCGCAGAGGTAACCTATCTGATCTTGTTAAGAATTTATATTGTGATTTTTTTTTTAATAATTCCTATTTAAACTACACAACCTGATTCGATCCCATGACAAATGATGAATCTGAACTACACTACACGGTTTAAATAAGCACGTCTGGCTTTAGTTCAGATACACAGTTGTGTGTTGAATCTGCATCAGACTGTGTATATAGTGTCAAGTGTTGGGCTTTAGCTTACCCTGTAGAGCTGGTACTGCTCGGAGGCTATGATGTCAGCCAGGACTAAACAGTCCCTATACTGGGCTGTGGAGTGGAGGACAGAATGTAGCAGGAGACACATTCTGGGCAGACACAGCTGTCTCAGCCGCTCCATCTGGCTGCCACGTACCTCGTCAACCTCTTCTTCCTGTCAAAAAACAAACAAAAAACTACGTTAGAAATAAAAGTATGGCACTAAATCCTGTGAAAAAAAAAAGCACAGGGACTAAATTTTATGGATGTTTTTTTAATTTATTTTTTACTTGTTTTGGGTTTTATTGAGATTATATGCTTTACACAATGGTGAAGTCGCCCGACAATCCATTTATGACTAATTGATACTGACAAAAGGAAGTAAGTGCACAAATATCACGCAGAACCTCATTTACACATAAAATACCAATTGCCAGTTGCTTCATTTTGTCAGGTTACAGCAGCTCATGACTCTATGTCTCCATCCCATATACAAAAAATATTTGTTTCCAAAAAATAAAAATAAACATAATTTAAATCATATTATGTTTTTAGACTCATTTAAATAAAGTAAATATTACTACATCTTTAATATCTAGGCAATTTAACGGATTACATAATAAACTGATTGTATGATCAAGTTTTAAAATATTTCTCTTGTGCATAGATACTTGCCTCTCTCTGGTCTACCATCCATCCTCCATCAACGAAGAGGAGCACGTTATAGATGGTGTCTGAGACAGCCTTGGTCAAGACTAGCAGGGTCTGTTGCCATCGCTCAACCTCAAGCTGGAAATATGAGGGAAGAAACAAATGGCAATTATTACAAAAATATATATATTTTTGTTGCTTCAAATACATTTATTTACACATTCACATTTTTTTCAGGAAAGAAAATTTTGCTTTCCAGCCAAATAAAAAATATTGACTTGTGACAGGATTTATAATTGTTCCAAAATTATAGTGAAAGAAAGAAAAAGCTATTAAGAAGAAAAACAAATAGGGCCTAAAGGAGCGGTCACACATGCGCATGCGACAACTTGCGATTGGTCACGTGGACGTATGAAAGGCGCATTATGCCAAAGTTTCTAAAGCATAGTTTGGTTCTACCAAACTGTAACTCTACGCTGGAGCGTAACCATAAAAAACCTTCACAGCGTGACCGCACATGCTTATATAATAAGTACAAATGCTATTTGATTGTAAGTTCTATTGTCATGTTGCAGACTGTCGCAAGTCGTCGCATGTGCAGTTGTGACTGCTCCATTAATTACCTCAAATTCTTTCTGTTCATGCTCATAGCGCACTCTGTCGTGGAAAGTGGCTTCGTCAGGAAGGCAGGGTTTGGAGGGCTTCTTGTGGTGGTAATGGGCAAACCAGTCATTGTATGAGTCAAGAGCGTCCTGTAGAAATAGATAATACATTGGGGAAAATGGCCAATGAATCAGCACCATGGAAAGCACGCTACAGTACAATATCATGCAATTTAATGGGGATGCAATTTTTACATAAAAATAGATTAAAGGGAAAGTTTCTCCATCATACGTTTACCTTTCATTATGTTATTTACACATTAAAACAGAATTTCATGCAAATACAACCAAATTTGGCCCTTTATGCAAGGAATGAGGATCATTCAAAGTCACTCGCTTTACGGGAAATCCCAATCATCGCGTACAGCGTGGAGATTGCCATTATATTTTTTGAAACCCCGATTTTGT
>JAUELG010155258.1:0-16422 GCA_031471515.1 Dendraster excentricus | reverse complement strand
CCACCCCCCCCCCCCCCCCCCCCCCCAGCGGGACCCAGTCGGAACCCAGTCGGATCGGGTCGAGTCGGCCCTGTCTGCCCTGTCTGCGCCGGGCATTATCCGCTTACAACGCCACAATGATATACCTCATCATCAGTCATGGTTATCCTTTGCTATTTCATGTTTAAAGCTAAATTTAGTTTTACGATTATGACCCAGCAGCGACCCGACGTTAACATGGCTGAGTCTCGATTATGAAGAGTTTTATTTCAAAAGGCTCTAAAAACTCTTTTCAAGTTTTGAGAATAGCCGGTTTCTTTGTACCACTTAGTACACATCCCGAAAGGAATCTGAACATTGATCGTTTATTCTCATCTTCATTTTGATTGTCGAATTTGTCCCTAAATGTGGATTCCTTATGGTGACATTATAGGGAGATACATTATTGCCAATTGTTGCAAAATTTTGGCGAAATATTGGCAAAAGGTTAGCCAAGCAATAGGCATTTTGGCAAAATTCTTGCCAAATTTGTAACATTTTTGCCGAATTATGGACAAGTTTTGGTCAAAAAATTGGCCAAAATGTCCCTATAATGCCACTATAATTTCCAGATAACTGCGTAGCTCATCAATGTATCGTTATCGTTAATCAATTTTCATGAAAAGTAGATTTAGCGCCTTTTGAAACTAAGCTGTCCATGTATTATGAACAGAATGAAAATTACTTTATTTATCATGTTCAAGGCGAGTCTTAGTCTAGTGTGACCAAATGTGATCCCTGAAATGCCAATCCCGGTCCAGATGGAAATCTGTTGAGTGATACATGCCAGCACGCGACAAATTTGGGAAGCACGTAAAGGGGTTTAGTATCTCTGCTAGCACGACTGCCAGAAAATGGAGAATGAACATAATTATACTTGTTTGTATCATTTAATGATCGTTGCATATGTATATATAGTCTATAATTATGTCTAGTGAGTAATGTCCAAGAAAATTCTATGCAATTGAAAGACATATAAAAGCAAATTGACCAAAGTCATCTGCATCTCTTGTCATTTCATTTCACTTTGAGAAGTTTGGTTGTTTTCCTTTTGATTACAGAGGTATGAAACCAGTATTGTTTCATGGTCAAAAGTTCGCTTCGTTATCGAGATTTTTTGGTTTGATTTGAAGCTTTGCTTCAAATCAATAAAGTGTGTAAGACCATATACTAAAGTGTGTAAGACCATATAGCAATCTGTTAGCAAATACCACTCTGAATTCCGCCCATTAATTCAGCCATAATGTCGTTAATGGTTACACCATGCAATTTCCACACATTACATAAATGCAATAATATTAACCCAAAAAAGACACATTTGATTAATAATAATAATAATACAGGTTATTTATATAGCGCTATTCACAAATTAACGCAAATGGAGCTAATTTATAGACCAGGAGTAAGTTATTGTCCTCCGACCATCCGACAATGTGAACAAATACAGCTGACAATCAAACACATAACAAATATAACGTCGGTTTTGCGTACAGGAAGACCCATAAATAGTTATCAGATGACTAAAATAGTTTTAACAATATCAAATTAGATCTACCCTAAATAACAGAAAGTAATCTTTCATCTTTCAAGAGACGAGAATTCAAATTCTGATTGATTACTACTTAAACATTTTGCTAAAGGTCCGCAGTTAAAACATTTTTGTTTGTTGTTAATGATATAATTATATTCGCTTTCTCCTATAATAGATATAATTGTACTTTCGCAGGCCCCTTTGGGCTAAAAATTGCCAAAAACATGTATATTGTAGTTGAATATATCTGGAAGCAAAGGTTTATATGCTTATTCCTTCTACATCGTATATCCCTTCTCCTCCTTCTCCTACTGCTCCTCCTCCTCCTCATCATCCTCCTCCTCCTCAGCCTCCCCCTCCTCCTCCCCATACCCTACCTACATCTCATACTCCCTCCTTCTTCTTCGCTTTTTTCCTCCTCCTCCTACTCATTCACTGCTCCTCATCTCCTCCTCCTCCTCTCGTCCTATTCCTCCTCCTCCTCTCCTCCCCCTCCTCCTCTCCTCCCCCTCTTCCCTTCCTCCTCCTCCTCCTCCTTCTACTCTTTTTCCTCCTCTTCCTCCTGTTCTCCTCCTTTCTCCTGCACCTCCTTCCTCTCCTCATACTCTCTCCCATTTCTACTTATCTTCCTGCTTCATCTTTCCCTCATCCTTCTCTACTCCGAGTCTTCTCCCCATTACTCCGTAACTTTTTCCTCCTTCTCTTTCACCTCCCCTTCTCCACCTCCTACTATAGCTCACCTCTATTGCTTCTTCTCATCCTACTCTGAACTCTTCGCTAAATTTGATAGTCCGTTTGTCTATTCTACTTCATGAATACACGCGCTAATTGATGTACATGATATATTCGTGAAAATTTCAAAAGGGCGGGTTGTTAAACTGCAAGCATCTATTGAAGTAAATTCTAAAAGCATCGAATAATCCCCCACGGAGCTCGAATTTTTCGACTGAGCGGCCTCGATATAATCGTGTGGCGATATAATTCACACACGCTCTTTCGGGCACGACATCTTGCCAACGGATCGAATGTGTCCTTCGAGACGGCGCGTGGACTGCCAAGGAAGTTAAAACATCGTGCACGACAACGCGATGTATCATGTTCTAACTCTATGATGAAATCAACATTCGGGCGGAAATTAAGTATATAAGACATTCTAGTGAAATAAATGAAAAAGAATCGACATCAAGAAGATGATAACGTGACAAGGAAACTAAAGAACATATGCACAAAATCCTCAATGCTACCTTAAAAACAACAACAACATTATGACACGCATGTCACTTATTGGGAAAAGCAATAATGCGTATGCTGCAAATTGCCATCACCCCGCAAAGGTCCTTGGAACAAATTGTGAATTTGCTCATCATTTTTATGTCGGGTTTAAGTATCAGCTGTCATAAAGCCCAGCGCACACACAGCCGAATCGATCCGACCCGAGTATGGTTTTCAGTCAGGCTAGAGACGGTTTCGCTCGTTGGAGCCGATTCAACATGTTGAATCGGCCTCAATTGAACTTCAACTGGCTCCAGATTGGCAAATTCGGCTTACCCAGCTGATCCGACTGAAAACCAGTCGGATCGGGTCAAATCGGCTTTGTCTGCACCGGGCTCATGTCTTACTAATCTTACTAGAGGACCTTCAAATGGCTCCAGATTGGCAAATTCGGCTTACCCAGCCGATCCGTCTGAAAACCAGTCAGATCGGGTCAAATCGGCTTTGTCTGCGCCGGGCTCATGTCTTACTAGAGGCCCGGCCGTAACCACTTCGTGGCTGTCGTGCATGGGCTAACAATTATAAATACATATGGTTGGCCTGTGCACGGTATCATTCTGACATGTTGGATGAAAGTATTTTCGCACGAAGGAACGTCGCTCAAGGTGGGTACAAATAATATGACCCAAGTAATTTATATTTGGGAAAACAATAATATGTCTGTTGTAAATTACCGTCATCACACAAAGGTCCTTTGGGGGATATGAGCGTCTGATATAGGCCTAATCCATAACGAATTAAGTGCGACAAAATCTAGATCAATCATGTACAAATAATATCTTGATATCAAAGATGTCAGACGAATTATCGACCCATTATCATAATGACAGAAATTTCATATTTTAGAAAAGATGATATTGAGGGCATTATCCTATATTCGTCTGATGAAGATGTGAAATCACCGGGGATGTTTCAAAGAGATTCTATTGCCCTCGGTTCAGACAGGCGACTTGACTCGAATCGACTGGTTCAGCCATACCATTTCAGTTCAGCAGTGGCGTAACAGGCGGGGGGCAGGTTGCCCCCCTGAGAGCTTTGACCGGGAAATAAACTTTGAAAATCATTCAAAATCAGCCCCTTTTGCATGCTGACAGGGAAATTGTCACCGTCAAAAGGGAAATCTGCCTCAAAACCACCTCCAACCGGGAAAATCTGCCTCAAAACGGGGAAAATTGCCACCTCTGACAAATTACGCCGCTGCAGTTCAGCCATACGTTGGTCCCTCGTCCTGTTTTGCCGGTCAAGAGCCAGTAAAAATAATTCGAAGCCTTTTCTTATCGTAATCCTGAAACAATTATTATGCTGGTGAAAAGGTGTATCGAGAAAATCAATGAACATTTGCCTTACACGAAATAAAAAGCAGTAGGTTTCTTGCAGAATACAATTTCACAAGTTCGTATCGGTTAAAGACTTTTGCAAAGGATGCCTTAAATACATGATATACATTATTATTTACATAACGAAAAACATGAAAATACCAAATGATAAACAGTAAGAGGGATTAATGATCATAACTAAATTATATCGAAATATATATCGATCTTTAATTGAACATTGAGTGAAATGTACAATATTCATCTTTAAAAGACATAAAAACCACTTATTTATATATTTCTCAAATACCCATATAGGCGTGCATGATGGGTGCTTTATAGCTGAGGCTCCCAAGCGTTTTGAAAATCTTTAGTCAATATTTGAGTTCAAATATACAACATTCGAGGCAAATTCATGGCAATGGCTGTAAAAAGCAGTGTTTAAATGTAAATTCGGCCAACGAACTATTTATGTCTTCTGAAAACGGGGCGATTATCACACAACCATAAAAGTAACGTCATTAGAGATGCAACGACTCGGTCGTAGCTATGGGGGTCCGGGGGCACGCGCCTCAACCATTTTTCGTTTTTCTCTGCCCCATGTAATAATAGTTGCCACCGCCCCCCTCCTCCATCATGAACCCCACCACTAAATACTTGGGGATATGGACAAAGGAAATCTGCAAAATCATGTATCTTTGAAGGGAGATGAAAATGTGATGATCATCAAGGGGGCACCTACCTAATTGATGGTCACTTAGCGCCCCGTTTGCCCCATTATGCAGGCGTAAACCCCTCCTCCTTCTGTCTACTGGAAGAGATGTTGCGTATATTTAGCGTGCTCAATTGGCCATGGACCCGTGCCAATACAATCAGTGCGGCTCATTGCACCTGCACCTCACCTCAAGCTCCCACTAGACAGCTTCTCTATACTCCATCTCATGATCGTCAGGGGTGTATCTACAGGGGCCTTGGGGGCTCGTGCCCCCAAAAGTTGCTGTGTCCCACAGGTGTCCCTCAACAAAAAGCATGTTCACGGTAAACAAAAATGGTAAGATTAAATAATTGCATAATTATTGATGGCCAAATTGACGTCATGCTGTAAGATAAATACCATTCTGGGGAAGCTCATTAGGTATGACTGATACCTCATTTCTTCATGTCAATCTCATCTCCTCTCTGCTTCGTTTTTTTTTTAATGCCTTTCCAACTTTGTTACTTACAAGTGGCGCATCTAAAAGTAAACTCAGCTACATGCGGCTCGTTGGATCTGCATCTCACCTCGGGCCCTCACGAGACCAATGACCCATTCTCATCTCTGCTCTATTCTCCTCTCCATCATCAAAGAGGAGTCTAATACCATGTTCACACTAGCATTACCGATGAAACCAACCCATGAAAATAGCGATTGAAATTCCCTCGCGTAGCACTCACACGAATAAAGGGAGAATTTAATCGCCTTTTGCATCCACTCGCCGGAAGTAAAGAATTATTGCTAAATAGCTTGCTGCATATTGCGTGGATTTGAGAGAGCTTTCAAATCCGATGAAAAGACTCTGAGTGTGAAAACAACATATTTGCTGTCATGTTGCTCACATGACTGTTACTGATAAGTGCATTATTTTGTCACCTTTAGGCCTCGTTGCAGAAAGAGACACAATCGATTGTAAAATACATTAAGTGCTAGATAGAAAAAAAAAACAACAATCAAATTTGCCCATATTGAACACATGATCTGCCTAGAATTTGTTTGTGACATGATAAAATCTCTCTTTCTTATTCATTTTTTGTGACTGTCTGCAGATTTAATTTTTCGACAGTTGCATGTGCGTATGAAAACTTCTTCTTAGGGAGGCTGAGGTGCATGTACTATGTTTTGCCATAATTTTAAGTCACAAGCAAAACAAATATAAATAAAGCCTCGATAATTATCTTTGTTGTCCGTATGACATGTTCTCAATTATTTGGTAAATCAAAAACGGTCGAATATGATATGTTTTTGCCCAAAAAAGAGCAAACATGGCATTATAAGATGAAAATATGCTCAATCGGCCGTGGAATAATTCGAATAAATAATATGCGACTCATCTGGTATGTTGGGTCAGCGGACTGCAATGCACCTCTCTTCGAGCTCTTACGTCAGTCTTATCACGTCCCTAACCACTCCGTTTCAACATCATTGTTGTCTGACCACTCTACCAGTGCCCAGAGGCGCACCCCAGGGACCCCAGGCAGCATCGCACAGAGGGCGCGGGTTTTTTTTATGAAAATAGAAGGGATGTTTATTATTTGAATATCAGGATGGAAGTCAGGTGGTTGCTACGTATAGGCGTACGGACTGGGGTTGAAGCACTGGCGAACTGGTCGGGGGGGGGGGGCTTGGGGGGCACTGCCCCCAAAATAAATGTAAAGCATGTTTGTTTTTTCCCAATTCGATAACAGTGATTGAAAAAATACTATTTCTTCAAACATGAAAACTCAGATTTACTTCATGTCAAGTCACATTATTCAAAGCAAAACATTATAAAAAACACATTTAAGGGGGTTTAACTCCCCATGGGCTGTCGAAAACGCTAAAAACGTCAACAATTTTCGCCGCTTTGCGGCTTGGGGTGCCAAAAGACGCTACAGACGTCAAAAATGTTCGCCGCTTTTGCGCCCTGGACTGCCAAAAAACACGCGATTTTGTTTCGCCGCTTCGTGGCTCATTTCGTAAAAGAGACCCTTGACAAAAATTTAGATCCGCCCCTGGAGATGCGGATTTTGTTAAGCCCCCCCCCCCCCCACCAAAAAAAAATAATAATAATAATAAATAAAAAAAAATTGGGGCCTCATTTCGCCACTGGGTTGAAGGATAAAGGCTACAGACCCCCTCCCTTAGAGTTTTGAAGGGGTCAATACTTTCGGACAAATGGAATCGAGAATGAGACCTTATCGGAAGCAATGGGCATCTCAAACCACGAAAAATACAAATTATGTAATATCCAGATTTGTGATTTTTCAAAGTTGAAGAATGTTTAATCCAGACTTTCTTTGCCTGGATTGATTCGTTTTCCTTCAATTTTTTCTTCATATACATGAATATACAGCTCCGATCGCAAATTATTTGGAAAGAAAAAGCGGGAAATGAAAAGAAAATTGAGACTTTTTAAAACATTTTGTTTACTTGGAGCATGCTTGGAGAAAGACAAGCAGATCCTAGAGAAAGTTCAAGCTAGAGCAACAAAACTCATTCCTAGTATCCAGCATTTGCCCTACGAAGACAATCTAGCTAGACTGAAGCTGACTGCTTTAGAAAGGAGAAGAGAGCGTGATGACTTGATACAACATACAGGATTATGACACAGATCGACAAAACAAAGCAAGAAAACTTCTTTGAGAGATCAGAATTCAGCAGAACAAGAGGCCACTCCAAGTTCTCAAAGTCCCGAAGCAGGCTGGACATCAGGAAAAACTTTTACAGTCAAAGGGTTGTCAATAAATGGAACAAACTCCCAAAGTGTAGTCCAAGCCCCCTCACTCCAAAGTTTTAAGAAATAATTGTCCAACTTAGGTTTTTAAAACGGGCTCAAAAGGGCCCCTAAACCCTGCCACGCTGAACTATCTACTCTCAAGATGAGATGGTGCGGTGTGGCCTTCAAGGTATGTTCAAGGTTTTATTACTTACCGCGCTGGTGGTATATCGATCGGTGTATAATATATACGAGCGGCATTAGTGTATCTTGCGTGGGTTGATTGACTGGAAATGGTAAAAAAAAAACGAGTCAAATTAAAATGGACACTGAGACACGTATTACGCATTATTGAAAGGCACTATTTCACCAACAATATACTGATAACAAGACCTGACCTTTCGTTGCTCCCTTGATCTTACACAGAAGATATTCTGTAATTGACAACTGATTGAGAGAGTATCACGTGATAAGTCATGCGATTTGCAGCTAAAGCCCGAGTAAATTACTGTTCTCAAAGTCGGAGAGCAATTCGCATCTCTGGGTAATTTTTTTTAATTTAACATATTTTCCTCTAGACAGTGAAGGTCTATTTACATCTGTATTTTAGACATTCAATCTAATCATATCCCGTACATAATTAGACCGTGCCAGTGAAAAAATTAGATAATTTTTTTTTTTCGGCGTACCCAATAAACTTTTAGGCAATATCGTTATTTTTCTGCATGTTTTCGCGCGTTCTCGAAAAAAAATCAATCTGTCAAAAACGAGATTCCTTTCAAAAATTTAAACTAGCTAGCACCGTATTCATTTTTTTAGACAAGGGGGGGGGTGGCAATATAATAATTGTTTTCAATGTCACTTTGACATTAATTCATACAGGACATTTATACGAAATTGTAGGCGCGGTGTTTTGGCCTACAGATGGGAAGAGCACTGTGCCTACCTATTCCTTAGCCCCGTACTAAATTACGTCGGTGATATGAGGGGGGGGGGGAGGGGGAGGGTGGCATCTGCGGTGGACCTGATGAGCGAGCAAAAAAGAAACAAAGTAAACATGACTGTTCATTTTACTAAGCTGCTAAATGTGGCGTCAAAATGTCTTTGACACAAATGTTTCGAGACAAAATAAAAATGAAAGTGATCCAGGTAAAGTGTCAGATATTGCACAAAATTACATTTGAGACATTTTTCTTAGGGGACAACCTCGATAAGCTTACTTTTGCTTTTGTTGTCTCCACCACATAATTTACTATTCTTTAGTTTGATGTATACCCCAACTTTTATATTTTACCTGTATTTTACTGTGTATGTGTACATGAATTGAATATATTTTAAATTGTGGAAATAAAATGAACTGAACTGAACTGAAGACTTCAATGCTATATCAATATCATTGTATAATAAAATTAGAAGATTTGTGATAGTTTGCAAGAAAATGTCAACTGAATACCTATTGAAAAAACGAAAATTAAGATCATATTTTATCATCGAATACTGATTGCCTGCCGTAGATTTGTTGCAGTAATGATAGTTCGTTTGACGAAAACAGATGGCGCGCGCTCAGCACAACGCCAACGAAGTTTGATACGCAGAGTGGCCAGAACTCCGGCCACCCCAAAAGCGAGATTCCGCTATCGTGTGGCGCATTCCGGCCGCGACCGGGCGTATTTTACTACGGCAAATCTATTTTTCCCAAAGGCGTTAGGATAACGCTTTTGTCTCAAAGGTAATTATCTTCATACTGAAGGGACATTTGAAAAAAATCAAACCCTATTTTATTAATCCCCCCCCCCCAACCATAAGCTACACAGCACGCAGAAGAGAAAAGAGGAAGCTCCAAATAATTTTCATGGAGTTAAAAACTTTACATGTGTCCCTTTAAAGAGTTATGGTTGTTATATACCACAATATATTCTTAGGAGGCGCGCAGGGAGCGCATATAATTATCTTTGTCTGACCGGGCCTGAATTCCCCCCCTTTCCCATCAATTTTCTTCAGGGCGACCACACTGGACTCTTCTCCCTCGGCGCCCTACCGTACGTCCAATGTCTCAGCATCGTCATTCTCAATCGGGTTCGAGAAACCTTTTTTTTTTTTTTTTATTATTATTATTTTTATATAAAAAAGCTCCCTGTTTCCTAAGCCCGTTCTCTCCTAACTTTAGTAAGTTCATTATATTACACAGAATTTGAATACAATACGAGGAGCCGGGATCATGTTAAGCAGACAAGTAGTTAAGCCATTAAGCATGTTAAAGACGGCTTGAGTTTTGCAACATACGCATTCACCGTAAACACCAGCCCGAGTCTTGTTTGGTTCTAGTCTTGAACGGGTACATACAGACAATATCACGATTTATATTAAATATCATCAAGCGTCGGGATGTTACACCGCTGGTCGCCATTTTGAACTAGACTAGTTTGCGCCCACCACATAACACGAATTCACTGTGCAGTACGCATCGCGCGCAAGATGTCGCCGTGCGTCTGATATACGACGCCAACCACCTTTAATGTATCGGCCTTAATCTTGAGACATGGTGTGGGCGCCAAATAATGAGAAACCGGGGGATTTCAGTGAGTGACACTATGCGGGCAGAAAACTAATGACGTAATGAGCATGAAGAAGATAACCGGGACACAGTACGCCAGCGTCCACATTAAAGCTGATAGTCAGTGCAAGTTTAGACGATCGAGGTCTCGTCTTATATGCAGTTATTGTGTGTACGGTATTGTGTGAACGCACGTTGACTAAACTTGAAAGTTGTGCAACGAAGGTGAACCCCAGCTAGCCACCTGACGTCGGGCCGATGTCATAAGTTGTCGGCCGAATGTCGGTATATCGCGGTTGGTTCGAGGTTAAAATGTCCGCCAGTACAACATCGTCACTACGTCATGTTGTGATATATTGGCATAACGTCAATTTCCAACAATGGTCCAACATCATCTCATTAGGCCATTGTCGGAAATTGACGTTATGCCAATATATCACGATGTTGGGCTGGCGGACATTTTTACCTGGAGCCAACCGCGATATACCGACATCCGGCCAACAACTTATGACATCGGCCCGACGTCAGGTGGCTAGCTGGGACAGGATGGATTCGACGTAAATTGCACCATTAGAGGACATGAACGACGTGCTCTTAGACATAATCGA
Source organism: Dendraster excentricus (assembly GCA_031471515.1). Taxonomy (NCBI): domain Eukaryota; kingdom Metazoa; phylum Echinodermata; class Echinoidea; order Clypeasteroida; family Dendrasteridae; genus Dendraster; species Dendraster excentricus. The sequence continues at coordinate 5,674 of JAUELG010155258.1, read as the reverse complement.
AAGCAACATACAAAATGGGTGATTTCAAGTATGGTGTTTAAGGCTGGTGAAATTGTTTATCAAACAATACCACCGGCCTTAAACACCATATTTAAAATCACACAATGCCAGTGTACACCATCCTAATACAAAGTCATAATTCGCAAGTATGGTATTTAAGGCCGATGTTTATGTTTAATTAACACTAACACTGGCCTTAGACACCATACTTGAAATCACCCAATGTGTATACCTCATATAAGCAGCTCCAGTTTATGTACAATAGTAGTTGTGCAAAGACGACGCAGTATAATATCGCCCACCGAATTTTGAAAATCACATACTCATATAATCTAAAATAAAAACATCCCTAAATCATGAAAGACTCATTAGAGACCCTATAATGCTCGATTATCTAGCCCAACGATAATAAGCGTTGTATAAAATGATACAATCATATTTGTCAACATTTTATTCAAATTACTGAAAGATTTCACACTTGTTAACCCTTGTTGTTTGGTTTGTGGTAACAGAAAATTAAACGGGTTTCGATTTTTCAAATGTTTCCCTAATTGTAGCGATATTTAACGATTACAATTTAACTTCTTTTGACGCTGTCGACCTTAATCAGACTATTCGGATACTAAATCCTCCAGTATCCAGATTTCCACACACACACAAAAAAAAAACGATTTTCTCTTTTATTACCAGGTGAACATTATTCTCGTTTCGATGAACATCTCACAATACTCAAGAATATTTTAATGATAACGGTACTAAGTCTCAAATGTCATTTATGGGGTATATATAAAGCTAATAATCCACTTAAATCAGGAAAAGCTAGAATGTTGAATACGTTAGTAAGACATATCAGGTTTCATGACAAGTTCCCTTAAGCAATGACTATTTGGAATTTTAAAGAAAGATACAAAAAAGAAATTTCGCTCAAGAGTATATCACGTCCCTCGATAAAAAAAACTAACCTCGATCGATCGACCCCCTGATAGCATAACCGGGCTCCAAGCTACCACTGTAAGTTTCAACAATTTTACATTGCTCTTGACTATTGCACAAAGTAAACGCTATATGGAGAAGGAGGATGGTGAACAAATCGATCATGCGGATGACACGCGGGATGCGGTGGTGATCGACCTGTTCTTAAAGGGACTACAGCGTCTAGATTGCCTAAATTTCATAATTATGTTCTCTATAAAGTATTTTGTCCTCTCGAAAAAGAACTTGACACTCATTTCCCGTGAAATCAATTAATTTGGGAGTAATTAGTGAATTCCGATTTTCCTGGGAACACCCCTTTGTACTCGCCGAAACGTGACGTCATCTAAAGACTAATGAACTAAATTCTGCCGATGACGCGTCATGACGCAAGCAAATTTATTGTAAATCACGTTGCCGATTTCGGACTCTAAATGTGGGCGGGGAATAAACTGGCTGCTAAGTGAAATTTGACATCAGAAAATTAGTCTAAAATCACTACTGTGTTTATTTTGATGGATTTTTTTCGGCTTCATCAGCTGTGGAAAAAGCTCTAAAATTAGTTGCATTCTTTAGGTCCTCTAAAGTCTTTTGGAGACAGAGCCGACTCGACCCTATCCGACTGGTTTCAATCAGGCTAGAGTTGGGCCCGGTCAGTCGGATCCGATTCATCTTGTTGATTCGGTCCCAACTGCATGGCACCCAACTGTTTCTCTGCTGGATAAATGTGTGTCGTGAGGCACTGAACATTGAGCCGATCGCATTGTAAAGTCGGCTCTGCCTGCAAAGGGATTTAGGCCACTTGATTACCCGTACACCAGTCGACATTATCCCCATATCATAACATGTATGGACATTTAAAATACGACAAAATTTAGTTCCTATTAAATTTTCGCGGGAAGGCCCGGACTAAATGCGTAAATGTGAACGCTGAAAAGAGAGCGATGAGATCATTGGTCCCATAGGAGACAGACAGGAAGCAGCGGTGGCCATTTGTTCCTACACAACTAGATTAGTTGTTACCGGTTAACATTGTTATCCCCACATTACGACCTCACAATAAACAAATCTGGGTTCCTACTATTTTTTCTTTTTTGGAGGAAGCCCCGGACCTAGACATAAAATGTGAACGCTAAGAAGAGAAGGATGAAAAAAGCGGTCCTGTGGAAAGGAGCTACTCGTGATGCGGCGATCGCCCGGTCTAAGCCCGGCGCAGACAGAGCCGACTCGACCCGATCCGACTGGCTTTCAGCATGTTCAGTCTGGTTAGAGTCAGTTTCGCTCAGACGGAGTCGATTCAACATATTAAATTGGCCTCGAATGACCTTCAACTGGCACTAGACTGCAAAAACCGGAATCTTGAGGCAGCGCATACTGAGATAATCAAGCTGAAACCAGTAGGATAGGGTCGAGTCGGCTCTGTCTGCGCCGGGCCTTATGCAACTCAATTAGCCGTTAACGTTTAACATTACCATCCCCACATCACTACCTCTAGAAATTCACAATACAACACAACTGGGTTCCAGCTTTAATTTGCAACTTGCATGAAATGCCCCCGACAATTTTTTTAAATGTGAACGCTACACACAAGAAGAGGACGATGCAAGAATATGTCCCGTGGGATGCATACGGGATGTGGTGGCGATCGTCCATTGCTACTAAAGGAACTCGATTAGCCGCTTCTGATTGGCATTATCCCACAGCCCATCGGGTATAACTGATCGACGGTCTCAGCGGTAAGGAAGGCCAAGGATAAGACAAACACCCCTCTCTTGGAAAAAAAAGGTCGAAAGCTTACTTTTCTGCGGTGATAAATTTGTTGGCATATTGCCATGATCAGTACACTGGGGGAGCAGATGAGGAGGAGAGGGGTGGGAAAGAGCCAAATTAAATAAGTGTTCGTATAATTTCACTCCCGCTTGACCATGGCCACAATGATGACGATAATAATAACAAAATCGTGTGCGAAATCAAACCCCAGCATGGCATTCCTATGTTGTCATAAGCCGATAAACATAAAAAAGAGAATTGTGAAAGTTCCAAGTGATTTTGGATGAATTTGCCAAATTCATTGGACCAGTTATTTCATATCTTCAGTAGACAACCCGAGTGTAAGAAAAAAGGTGCAAAAAGGGTTCAAAGTATGCAACACTGGCGGCTCCTTTTAAGGTACAACTTAGCACCTTTAAAGGTGCAATAATATTATTGTACCTTTAGGGTGCATTCGTGTACCTTAATGATACAACTTTGCACCTTTAAAGGTGCAAAGTGGCAATTTGCACTCTAAGGTACAACTTAGCACCTTTAAAAGTGCAATCTTGTACCTTTAGGGTGCAACTTTGCACTTTTAAAGGTGCTAAGTTGTACCTTAAAAGGAGCCGCCAGTGTTGCATACGTTGCACCCTTTTTGCACTTTTTTTCTTAGTGTGTGGAGTGGTAGACTTTTTATCGTACACGGACTTGAATCTAGATGACCCATTCATAACTGGTCATAAACGTGCATGGTACACAGTGCGTTTTACATACATATATATCAACATCAAATTCATCTTGGAAGTTCAATCCCAAGACTGACATGCCTTGAACGTAGTTAGTGTACTGATCTTGAAAGATTTAAAAGTCCACGGCAAAATTTTAATTAATCATATTCCTCCACATAGTTTTCACGGTGATTTTGCTTTCCTATTTCTTCTCTAGGAAAAAAATGATCCGTGATCAATTATTAATTTCTCTCAGCATTTTTATTTGAAGCATTTATTTTCCAGGATGGAATATCACTTTTTGTTATATAGTAAATTTTACTTGAGGGTTACGTAAATTCTAAAAACGTCCAGTTTCATGACCCCAAAAGAGTAACATATACCAGCTTAAAGGTGAAGATTTGTTTTGGTAGTGCACCCCTTCGCACAAAATGAAATGGAAGCTCGTATTACCAATCATGTGAAAGCTTATGTTTTAACTAAAACGTGAGGATACAAATTTTGAATGGAAACCGCCTACAAATTGATTTATTTATAAAAAATTATAACCTGTAAGCTGAAGACAGATATCGCCAACGAGGAATCGCCCAAACGCTACCGTGTATAACGACCAAGTGGTCGCCACGTGGCTGATATTGAATTTCGTCCGATATTTCTGTTATTTTAACGATGCTTAGGTTCGGATTTTACCACACAAGCCCTACTTCAATACACCAATATTGATCAATAAAGATGTATTCGGCTACTTTCCCGAAACTGGACTTCTGCTTTAAATTTGATATTATTATTTATTTGAGATTATACCTCCGTGGTTTATCATACGTGATACCCCGGTCACATATCAACTGATATCGTAAAAGAATGCACGACGAATAGAAAATTAGCAAAAACAAAATTATCCGGCTGCGAAATTTGTCTCTATTGCTCGATTCACAAACTATTCTGCCTGATAGAACAACTCACGTCGCCTGACGAGACATACATACGAAGGGATCGAAGAATGGATTCTCCGTTGGGCATCCGTTTATATCATCTGACTTAGTAAAATACGCCAATAAAAACTGCTAAATACTGTCACGTGACTGCAGTGACAAAACGTGATGATCACTGGCCAGAGCGTTATGAGCACCACTCAAATCAAACTGGCGCGCGCTGCAGGGCCAGTGAGATTGTATCATAACGTGGTCACAGTGAGAATAAAATGTACACGGATACTGTATGTTGTTTTTGACTGACTTCAGTTTCAACTTTCAATGCATGGATGTGAATATAGCCAACGGGTTTGCCCAGATGATAAGACATTTGTTAACTTTGTCGTCTGAATAATCATGGAATGTTTCAATCCTCGGGATGAAGAAAATAAGTCCCACAACTACGTCTCGGGACTTACGTACTCTTCCCTCAATAGCATTTAAAATCCCTCGGATGGAACATTTCGTGATGATCTTGCCACCACCAGTTAACAACTGTATACTGTTGTCCGGTGAGATGTGACAGGGCATTAATGCAACGTGTCTTTGCTACGTGCAGTTTGGCCCGCGGTTATGTTAGTTCGATAATAGGCCTTTTACAAGATTTAACGACGGACCACGCGATACCTACTCAATTAGTTTGTATTTCACGAATGGACAGGCGTTACGTTGTCACGCATAGCTATCTGTATAAGAAGCGGATGACATGGAGAAAGGGGGGGGGGTAATGGGGGTACTGCGAGAACTTTTGGTATGGGAGCACTCTCATTATTTTTTTTTTTTTACAAAGAGATAAAGTAGCATATAATAATAAAAATGATACACAATTTGTATATAAAGCGCATCACACAGCGCATCATCATTCGCTGTATCATAAGTATTCAACCTGTTTGAGGTAGAATATAGAATGGACAGTAGTTCGCTCCCCGTCGTGACCCACACCCATGCACCCCACCCCAACGCACCCCTGTATATATAGATACGACACCGGGATACGCTTTCCCCTGTCAATATCATTGCGTACCCATGAGAAATTATATCAAAGAAATACAGTAACTATCAAACCTTTCCCCTATTGTTGCTTATTGATTATGTAAAATTAATGTTTTATGGGGGCTGAGGGCTCCTTTCGAGCCCTTCCCCCACCCCCATTAGTGAGCAGTATACATCAATTGTATGTCACCGAGCTGAGAAGTCTGCACGATGCACTGTGCCGGACTGACCAGATGATGCATGGATAGGTCGAATTTG
>JAUELG010155257.1:3707-19782 GCA_031471515.1 Dendraster excentricus | reverse complement strand
GTGTAGCTGTCTTCGTTGATGACTTCAAGATCAGGATCGATCCCCAAGGACACCAACAACAACATCTCGGGTGTCAAATTCAGCCTTTTGTCGTGGGTGAACAAAACAAAACAAAATTAATTTCCTTTGGTTGTTTTGATAATGTGAAGCTGTCTTCATTGATAACTTCAACATCACAATCAATCCTGAGATTGTCTACGAGAACACCAACAACAAGTCTGCCATCAACATCAAAATAAGATCAATTTTTCTGACAAAAATAATTCCTTTTGTTGTTTTCTAGCTATCTTTGTCGATGACTTCAACGTCACGGTTAATCCGGAGGACACGGTTGTCTACGAGAACACCAACTACAGCATCTTAGGTGTCAACATCAGTCTGTTGTCACAGGAAGACAAAAATAAAATAAAAAAGATACATTTTTCTAACAAACATGATTCCTTTTTATGAATGAATAATTCTTCGGTTGAGTGAATTTAATATAATTAATGATTCCTTTTGTTGTTTTCTAGCTATCTTTGTTGATGACTTCAACGTCACGGTTAATCCGGAGGACACGATTGTCTATGAGAACACCAACAACAGCATCTCGGGCGTCAACATCAGTCTGTCATCATGGCTGGACAAAAAGAAATAAAAAACACCCAAAAAAACTTTTAACAAAATTAATTATGATTTGTTGTTTTCTAGCTATCTTTGTTGATGACTTCAACGTCACGGTTAATCCGGAGGACACGATTGTCTATGAGAACACCAACAACAGCATCTCGGGCGTCAACATCAGTCTGTCGTCGAGGGCGGATAAGGAGAGCGGCATCGGGCCTGATCTCTGGCAAGTGTGGGCCTTCTTCAGCAACGATCCTACCGGGTTCTCTGGAGAAAAGATCGCAGACACCCAGATCACTCCACTGCCTAATAACCAGGTATGAAATTGCCAAGTGTCATTGAAACTTAGATCCTATTTGAGTAATCAGACTGAATTGCAACAAATCAGGGGCCTGTGAAAAGTGATAAACTACATTGTAGGTCTTCTTCAACAATAATCTGGCTAATGGTTACCCTGGAGAAAAGATTGTCGAAACTTAGATCACTCCACATCCTAATGACCAGGTATGAAATTCTTATCATTACCAACTGGGATACATACATGTATTAAGCGATATTGAAACAAATATCTTAATTTGACTGAATTTCAGCAAATAAGGCCTTGTGAAAATTATTAAACTACATGGCCATTAAAGTGATATTTTATTTCGTCTTCTTGATACAAAAGTAATTGATTTAATGTTGATTGAAAATGAGCAAAGAAAAATAGGCTTCCCGGGAATGGAATCAGAGACCTCCGGAATGCTATTAAAACCGGTGCTCAACCCATTGAGCCACTATGACTCTTAATGACAGGTGTTCCCATGACACCCTTTTCAATGCTCGATTTTGTCAAAACCTACTTAAACCGGGCCAATCCCAAGGATTATCAAATTGATTTAATTTTGTGAATTACTTCTTTGTAGGCAAACCAAAACTTCATCGCTGGCGAGACTATCAGCTTTGGTCCATTAGACCAGACCATTTTCCTGAATGCGATCTGTGACAACGTTGAATACCTTTGCATCGAGCTTCGCGTCAACCCGTCGGCGACCGTCAATCCATTGCCTGTTCTCCTCTACAACACTTCCTGCGTGCCCGTTGAATGCAGAGGTGGGTGGTATTTCAATCGGATATCAAATGTTCAATTCAACCATATAGAGAAACTGAACAGAAATATATTGCGATTAAGAGGGCAAAAAAAATGGGATATCAAATTTTCATAACAAGTTTTTTTTTGTACAAACATATGTGTAAATTTGTTGTCCTACGGTGAGTTTTTCTGTTGTATTGTTCTGAGAACGAACGGCTCAAAATGTACAATTCATTTCATTTTTTCTGTGTTATGTGTTCGTAACAGAGATAAGAAATTTCAATTCACAGCGCTTACATATCAATCAACAATATCCGATAAGAAAATGTCAAACCTCTAAATCCAAATTATGTTTCTTCTCGCAATTAGGTGTTATGATCGAGGACACAGTGCTCACAGACGTCCTAAATGTCGACTTTGAAGAGGTGCGGGCCCCTATCAACATCGAGAGCAACGCCAGGGTCACCGTCCCCAGAGATTCCGCCGACATCAGCGGCACCGATCTCTGGCACCTTGACTTCTTCTTCTCGGACTCCGAAGATGGAGAAACTGACTTCGTCCACGCCGATCCCATCCTGCGCAACGTGCCGCTGGTAGCAGACTCGGAAGTGACCTTCACGGATCTCCAACCCCAGTTTAACACCTCCCTGGTGCTGTGCTACCAGGCGCGCTACATCTGCATGCAAGTGAGGAAGAACGCTCTCGCGGCGCCGGACTTTGGGCTCCAGGGGGTCCCGACCGAGTCCAGTCTGATTGGATGTGCTCCCGTGAATTGCAGAGGTACAAATTACATTTAGTTCTGAATAGGCTCAGTTGAAATCTTCCGAGACATTACGTGGCCAGATATGTTGCAATTCTGTTTCTAATTTGAAAATGATTTAAAGGCAATATAATTTTGCACATAAAACAATGCGCTATTTTTTCCTTTTTTTTTCAAAATAGTTTTTAAATTGTGCTCAGCTCCACAAGGTACATTTAGATAAAAACTTGAAATTTCAATTTCAATTTGACCAGAGTATAATCACTTATTTCACATCTTATATATTCACTTTCTTTTATTTTCAGGTGTGCTGGTTGAATCTACGGATCTCGTCATACCTCCTGGCACCTACCCCACCCTCCTCACCAACACGCCAAACTTCAATCTCGGAGCGAACATATTCAGCTTTGTGTTCTCTGCCGGTACCCGCGTGATCCAGCAGGAGGGCCTCAACCTCTTCGGTGTGCGCTACTTCGTGACCAATGACTCCGCGAACACCAACGTCGTTGCGAATGCCTTCGTGGATAGCCTCTATCCGGGTGGGCGGTACACGAACGTTATGGGCGGAGGATCAGAGAACCTAGTGGAGAATCCCTTGGAGCTTGACCTGACGGGTGTGCGATGCGACCAGATGCAGTTCGTCTGCGGCATGCTGATTAAAGGATCAAGCCCTGTGCCCGACTACTCTCTCCAGGGCGTTGCCGGTGATGCAACGCTCACTGCTTGCGAGGCGGTTTCATGCAACGGTATGCACATTGCTTATTTATTTATTTTTTTTGTAAGTTTTAGAGGGCAAATGTTATTTGCTCATTTTTATGGTGAGTGTTCTAGTGTATTAAAGCTAGTCATCATTTTTAATTTTTTGTAAAAGTTTTTTTTTTGAGAGAATTAAAATTGTATCTTTAGATTAGTCTGTTGATTAGTTGTTTTATCAATACTGTTTTCTTCAGAATATATATCTTATAAGTCTAATTGTTATATCATGATTCATGTGTACTTCTTAACTAGAAGAAAAAAAAAGTATGGTACTATTTATCCAAGGTTTTTTAATGAAATGTGCAAATCATTGCCTGTGGCTTTATTAACCGCTGCTCTTCTTTGGGATTGGGGTTTTTTATCATACATGTAGGTGTGCAAATTGAAAACATGGCGGTTGGATTCGTGAGCGGTGTGCCATTGCTTGAAGATAATGAAGAGCATGAGGTCAACTTCACGGTGAGTTCTTGTCCGTAGTATTAACTAGTCATGCAGGAAATTTAAGTATTAAAACAATGATTAAAAAGTGTACTTACTATTCATGTTATTATGTTAAGATATAAGGATATATTGTATGTATGTAAATTGCATGTACGAACAAAATAAGTGATGATTGAAGATTTTAAAATTTGCCTCTACCTATCAAAAGCTGTCATTCAAATTTCACTTTGATTTTTTGAGTGAACCCAACAAAATGAGAGTGATCTTTCTGTACAAGTAGTTGATTAGTGGGTTATTGTATTTCTCAGATGTAGATTTTTCTTTTATAAGATGCTTTTGCTATGAAGAAGCCTTTGTAATCATATCACTGAGCATGGTGGCTGAGCAGTTAGAGTGTCCGCCTCATGCACGCGAGGTCCCGGGTTCGAACCTAGACCGGGTCATACCAAACACTTTAAAAATGGTACCTTCTGCCTTCTAGCCCTGCACTCAGCATTTATAGAATGGAGAAGGAAAAGTTAATCACACGAGTTACCAGAGGAGTGGCCCCCTTCTAATGAATCGGAAATAGGCGCCGCCTTATGTGCCAACATTGGCACGGGAAGGACTTATTTGTATTATTATTTGTAATCATATGAAATATATGTTTATTCCATTTAGTTGTCCCTGTCATCCTCTGGAAATGGCGCTAACGCAGTCGGAAGCGACCTCTGGTCTCTGACCACATTCCTGAGTCGTAACGCCAATGGAAGCAGTCCCATTTCCCCGACAACCGCTTACATTGGCAACGACGCACACACGAACTTGCCAGGTGGCGGTTCGATTGAGCTCACGGCATCGGCCAAGCTCAACGCAAGCAATCTCGTGTGCGACACAGTCTACTACCTGTGCGTGCGACTGAACAAAGGAGCCACCGTGATGCCTGATTACACGCTAGAGGGCATTAATGGTCTCGAAAGCCTCCAAGTCTGTGAAGCTTTCACTTGCCGCGGTAAGTTTTTATGAATACCAATGTCTTTTTTTCTTACAAGTTATAAATGCAGATGAGCACAGGCTTTAAAAATGGTTTCTGATATGCACCAACACCATAGTTTTATTATATATTCGGGGCTATTTTCCTCTATGTGTTATTGTAATTACCTGTATATGTTTTCCAGGGCAGTTGTAATAGTAATGCACCTGCTAACCTATTCCCTATCATTGAACTTGTGAAATCCCCATAGACTTTGTACACACCTCATCTGGTTCTTGTAGTCAAGGGGTTTGAATAGATTTGTAGGCTTTTTTATTCATCTTTATTCATCTCTTCTTTGTACCACCAGGTGTGAACCTGGAGAATGCTGGTCTTGTCGTGAGCTCGGACAACCTCCTGCGCGAGTTTAACACCGAGTCTGAGGTCCTCGTTGATGTCAGCGTCGACGTTGCCGCAGGCTCTGCCACGGTATCCGGAACAGACCTCTGGAGGTTTGAGTTGTTCGCCAGCTCCGATTCCAGTGGCATCAGCGCAATCTCGGTGAGAGGAATACTCTTGTATTCATGCATTCGTTAATTATGTTTTAGCATGATTTTTACCCGTTATTAATAGCACTGACAAATGATAAGAGAATTGCACAGGGTTTCAGTAAACAGCGTTTCAGTAATCAAAGAAAGGAAGAAAGAACACTTGTGCATTCATTGATTATGTTTTTAGCATGCTTTGTACCTGTTATTAATAGCATGGACAAATAATATATCACAAATTATAATATGAATTATAAGAGTCAGGCTTTCAGTAAACAGTGTTTCAGAAACAAAGAAGAAAAAAGGAAGGAAGAATGGAAAAGTTCCCCCAAAATGCTGAGAACAGTCATGGAAGACTTGACCCCAGCTAGGGCAGTGTTTCAACTCCTTTGTAATATATGGAACACTATTTAATATAGCATGCTTTAAAATGAAACTATTATCCCACAGCCGAGAACCGCCGTGGAAGACTTGGCGCCAGACCAGGGCAGCGTTTCCCTCGTGGCCAGCCAAACGTCAACGATAGTTGGGGTGAACGCGACCCTTGACCTCTCGAATGTTGCCTGCACCAGCGCGACACAGTACCTGTGCGTCGAGGTCTGGAAGGGCGCACAAGCATCACCCTTCTACACGATCAACTCTCCGTCTTCGCAGGCACAGCTACGTGCTTGCCAGCCCATCGCTTGTGTCGGTAAGAAGAAATCACTGACAAGTTTAAAACCTGTTTTATCGATGATAGTTCATTCACTCTTGTTTCATTAAATTCCTACAATTAAAATTGAAGTTTCAATGTAAAGACAACATGTAGTAATAACATATAAAATATTACACAGTTGTTGTTTTTCAACTTCGATGCCATGACATCCTGACTGAGTATATGCAACTAATTGATTATTTGTATAAAATACATTGTATGTAATATATGACATAAATGAATGTCCCAAAATTATTCCTTACATATTGTGTTGGTCTAGTCCCCCTAGATGTCAAGCTTATCAATATCTGGAGTGAGTTCCTAGTGCATGTACTCAGCTAAGCTCTGGTTGTCAGCATTACTCTAACCATTGACCCAAATTTTGTTTAGGTCATCAAAGACAATGGGAAATTTGTACAAATTTTGTGACCTTACACCACAAAACGACCAATAAGTCAGGGAAAATGATTATGCTGATTTTCACATGATTATACAGTAGACTTCATTACTTTTAAATTGGTATATAATTTGTCATATTCAGACAAGGCAAACCCTCTGAAAATTAGCGCCAAAGATTTGGAAAATGGCTGAAGCAGTTTTAAAACAAAGGAGAAATTGGCCACTTCAATGATTGTCATCCATTCACGCGCTGTATATCTGATAGTTTTATTCAATGAAAAAATATATTTAAACAAGATTTCTGACGATCAAAATTTCACAGAAGGCAGATTAGGTTACCTTCATTAAGAAAATCCAAAAATCCTAAATTTAATATTGAAAACCAAATTTGATATTTTTGCTAATTACAGAGAAACTATCTGAGCGACATAACGGTTGTTTTGTGGTGTAAGGTCACATTTTATAACATTCATTCTCTCATGTTCTTACCCAACTTAGACTTGAGTCATCTGAGGTCGTCAACAACTTGTATGCCTAATTTCTGTTCTTGTTCTCTCATGTTCTTACACTGACTAGCGTTGTGCCAGATATCAAACTCCCTGAAATTTGGATCGAGTCTCGGCCCAGCCAACCCGTCGCTCTCAACATCACCCCTGACCCCTGACCTACGACACAACTAAGAACGGGGTCATCTGAGAAAATAAAACATTTTAAAAACAAAGCTTTGTTATTGTTCCCTTATGTTTTAATGCACATCATAGGTGTGAAACTGAGGAGCGTTGTGCCAGATATCAAACTCCCCGAAATCTGGATCGAGTCTCGACCCAGCCAACCTGTCGCTCTCAGCTTCGCCCCTGACCCCTGACTAAGACAGGGGTCTCTGAGGTCGTCAACAACTTGTATACCTAACTTTTGTTCTTGTGCTCTCATGTTTTAATGCATATCATAGGAGTGGAACTAACGAGCGTTGTGCCAGATATCAAACTCCCTGAAATCTGGATCGAGTCTCGGCCCAGCCAACCCATAGCTCTCAGCATAATCCTTACTCCTGATGGTACCAAGGCGGGAGTCAACGGCGACAACCTCTTCCAGGTTGATGTCTTTGCCTCGGCAACGGATGATGGCACGCAGGGACGAATCGCACTGGTAAGGATCGACTTGTGCAGGTGTCATTTGTACGATGAATCTCTTGTCCCCCGAGAAAGGTGCATCATTTCACCAATTTGCCTCACCCTTTTATGAACCATGGCACACTCTCCGTCAGAAAAGGTGACTCACCGTTAGGAAACATTGACGCATATCTGAGTCAAAATTGTGATGCACCATTTCGTGAAAATTAACGGTCCTATCGGTCATATTGCATCCCTTGTGACGCACCCATGGTAAACTGACCATGATGCACACATGGGTCAGTGTTGTGACTAACCTTTTGCTTCCATGACGGCACTGTGCATCATCAATATGAGAGTGCACGACACATCGATGACGCAGCTTTCCTGAGGGTCATGAGGTACGTCATACAAATGACACCTGCATTGATATATCTGTTCTCTATACAGTCAAACCTATCTTTAATAGCGGCCGCCACCTGACTATAGCAGCTAACCTGCTTTCAATTTATAAGGTGATTCCCTTCAGAAAAAAAAAGCATTGCTATGGAACATCATTATAAATGTCACCTTTCTACAATGCCCTCTTTTCTAATAGGTGGTCACTAAACACAATTTTGACATAAAGTACAGATACATGTATTATAGTGCCTGTAAAGGCCACACAAAGTATTTGTCGGTAAAGTGGTCTGATCTTGTAGGTGGATGGAATATACAGATTTAATCATAATGAATAATTGTCTTCCATGGATACAAGGTTGTTTCCTTAATCAGTAAATACATAATGGAGAATCAGCCAGGATGGCAAACTTTCTACCCTAACGTTACAATATTCCCTTTTTTGTCTTAGGTGACTGTCCCAGTGTCAAATAACTACGAGTCAAACCGCGTGATCAACCGCTTCAGTGACGCAGAGCTGATAAACGTCCAGGCCAATCTTGTTTTCACCGATTTGAGATGTTCGCAGCTGGGATACGTCTGCGTGGAGGTCCGCAGCGGACCGAACGCTTCTCCGGCGTACAGCCTAGGCGGTGTTCGCATTGGCTGCGCCGCTCAACGATGTGGTGGTAAGACATACATTTTTTAGTAGTTCTTTTGTTTCCTATCTAGGGACTAATTAGAACAAATCTTCAATTGATACATTAGCACTCGATTACAGCTATGTTTGTTATCATCATGAAGTAACTTTAAAATAATCAATACCAAACTTCGCTAATTAGATGTTTAGATGGAACACAAGATAATTGTGTGGGTTTGAACTGTACCATCAACGACCAGGGTAATAATACAGGCGCATAGAGACGTGCTTCAGCAATGTGATATGCGCTATATAAAAACTGTGTATTATTATTATTATTAGATATAATTATGCTGTAATATATTCGAGTGTCTTCTTGAATTCCTTGGCTCCAACACTAACTGCATGACTGCTTGACCTTCTCAAGGTCAATATAGCTCACACGAGTGTCTAGAATGCCATCAGAAAGATTCAAAGCTTCTTGTATGAAAAGCACAAAATGAAAATGAAAAGCACAAAACAAATTTATAAAGCATGATGGTACAGTTTCTCCTACGCCTGCAGAAACTATACAAATATTGAATAAATTGGGGAAAAGAGATGAAACTGAATAGAAATTCAATCTTGCTTTCTTTTTCATGCAGGTGTCGTCGTGGAATCCTTGTCTCCGACCCCTACTGCTGGCTCTCTAGACCTACTGGAGGGCGACAGCGCCCACACCGTGTCCCTCAATGCCCTGGCACTCACTGGAGATGGCCTCACATTACCCGGCGATGGAGTATGGCAAATGGAGGTACAACTTCTTTTTCTTTTCGAAGAGCAATTCATGTAGTTTTAGGTGTACAATTTACATATTTCTTATTAAAGGGTGATTTATTTAAGACGTTTTAGAAAGCGGGGGGAAATTTGACATGTTTTCTGTAATTAGTAAAAGTAATTAGTAATTTCTAAAAGTAATTTACTTAGTCAATTTGGAAAATGGATGTAAATGTAGATATTTTCTTAGTTTCATTTTCATTCATGGTACGAACTTATGATTTAAAGCTTGCATATCAAAATATAACTTCATTTCTATCCTCACCCACTGAAAACAAATATCTGTAGGTGTTTTTGAGTTGCAATAGAGATGAAGATTCACTAAGGATAGTAGCTTCATTTACAAAAAAACCCCATCAATATCCTACAGAAGAAAACAATGCAAATGAGGTTTGTTATTCCATACTCTTGTAGGTGTTCTTGAGTCGCAATTCCGATGGAAGCGGCGAGCAGCTCGGAACATCCACAGTCTCGCAGATTTCTGCCCAAGCCGCCCCGAACAGTCAGATTGTCATTAATGATGTTGTGGCATCTCTTGACATGAGCGGCCTCAATTGCAGCGACTACTATCTGTGCGTCAGACTCGGAGCTGCCGGGGCTGATTTCACGCTGATCGGCGCCCCCACCGATGCGGCACTGGTTGGATGCTACGATCAACTGCTCCAGTGTGCACGTAAGTAACTGGTTTCTCTTGAGGCTTCTACCATTTTCTACTCAAAAGCATTTCACCCACAGTTGGAATAAATTAAATTGTGTGAGGTATCAGGTATAATTAGAGCCTAAAGCAGCCCTTGGAATTCGTGATGAAGTAGTGTGTTTGGTAAGTTATTGTGGTTCCCTTTTCTGACCTGCAGTAGTGAACACGCTGCCATAACGGGGTACACAGACCATCACTTATGCTATTCTTTTGTCATTATTTTTCTTGACATGCAGCGAGTGATTAATGCCCTGATGGTAATTACGGACTACATGGACACAACTCTGACCGTCACTGCTGTTATTGTTTTGTCACTAAAGTAATCATTTGTCCTGACCTGCAGCAGGAATGCCCTGAATGTAATTACGGGATACGCAGACCTTAACTAATGCTATTCTTTTGTCACTAAAATATGTATTTTTTCTGACCCACAGCAGTGAACGCGCTGATTGTAATAACGGGATTCACAGACCATCATTAATGCTATTCTTTTATCACTAAAGTAAATATTTGTACTGACATGCAGCGATGGATGCCCTGATTGGATTCGTAATTACGAACTACATGGACACACTCTGACTTAACTACTGCTGTTATTTGTGTCACTAAAGTAATTATTTTTTCTTGTCCCACAGCGATGAATGCCATGATCGTAATCACGGACTACACGGACACAACTCTGACCGTCGTCTGGCAGCCTTCGATCGGTGACTTTGACACCTACCAGCTGACCATTGATCCCGCGGACGCCTCCGCGCACACCCAGTTCCGAACTCTGGCGATTCGCGAGCACACGTTCACCGGTCTCACCCCCGGCCGAGAGTACACCGTGCAGCTTCAACTGTTGAGGGCTGGCCTTCCCAAGGGAATGCCCATCTCTGCCCAACAAACCTTGAGTGAGTGATTGCATTTATCCAATTGTTTGTTAATAATAATACAAATTATAATAATTACATTTATATGGCGCTTTATACGGACGTTTCTAAGCGCATTAATGGTCTGTCTATTAGAAAAAAAAGTCAAACTAACAATTTAATCTAATTATAGTTTGTATTTATCAAACTATTTATCAAATTCAAAAACACAAATCTAATATCAGTGTTTCATCAGTTTTTTATCAATTTTTATGTACAGTACTGTATTTGTCATTATTTCATCAGTTTTTTTTATGTATTTGTTGATTTGTCTTTTTTTTTATTTGATTTTTTTCAAAGTTTAATCAAATGCTGTTATACTGTTTATCAAAATGTCAGAAAACATGGATTCTCAACATTTAAATATTCTTATCAAACCAAGACACCCTCTGCAAGCCTCTGCACCCTCTGAAGCAATCTACAGATGTATACATTATAAAGGGGACATGATTGGATCCATATGTGCATTTATGGCTGGCAGAACAAAGGAAGCGACAGCATATTAATTTGTTGGTTCGATCTGCCCATGATGCCATTGTAATACAAACATCTGTCCTATGATATGATATTTTTGAAACAAATCTGGTAAATATTAATTTTCCTGTTTCCATTTCTCTACCCAGGGCCCGCATGTCCGGCGATCTTTGATACCGACATCACCTCTAACGAGGTCATGATCACATGGTCGCGACCGCTGGGTTACCTCAACCTCAACTACTACACACCCACCATCATCCCTTCGACCAACGTCGGCATTTTCCCGGCACCGCAGATCAACAACCCGTTTGGGAACAGCAACGTCCCGACCGGTGTCACTCAGTTTACCGCCCGCTATTCCTCGTTGGAACCTGCATCGACGTACGTGATCGAGCTCGTAGCGTTCGGCTTGGATGGTCAGAGGAGCACCACGGAATGCGGCACAATGAGCATTACTACTGGTGAGTTTGTGTGCTTTTGTAATCACTATTTATTTTATATAAATGATACATGTAGTTATCAATCATCTTGATATCATATTATTCTGTACACAAACAATGAGCCAGAGGCGAAGCTAGGGGGGTACATGGCGCCCCCCAATAATTTCGAAAAAACAAAAGAAAACATCAGAAGGCATTTTTTGAAAAAACATAGAAATACATAAGGTGTGCCCCCTCCTCCAATAATTTGCTCTCCGCACCTCCCTTCCCCCAATCAGTCCGATCATGCTATGCCACTGCAATGAGATTCCAATGTTCTTTCCAATCCTTCATTTAATCTTTACTGATTTGTTTGTTCCATGCATACACGATGAACTTAATTACAAGGATATTGCATGATTTATTTCATTACAAAGCCGGAGGTGGTGAGCAACCTGCAGGCTACCGACCCTACCACAAGAACCATAAGGCTTGTCTGGGATAGCAGCACGTAGCATTAACAAGAGTCTTGCTGATTTATTTTGTTACAGAGCCGGAGGTGGTGAGCAACCTGCAGGCTACCGACCCTACCACGACCACCGTCAACCTTGCCTGGGATACCGACGTCAACCCCAGCGGATTCCGCCTCACCGTCATCCCGGCAACTGCATCCTCCCCACTCCTGTTCCCTGCATCGTCTCGGGCAGCGGTGGTCACGGGACTCCTGCCGGGAACCGTCTACAGGTTCTCGCTCGCCGCTTTCGTCAACGTTTCTGGAGCGCCCGTCTACGGCGTGTCCGAGAGTGCGACTCAGCAGACTGGTAAGAATCTGATTTTTAATATTTCATTTATGAATAGTAGTTCGCCCATTCTCTTTAAAATTCTGAAATTCTAATAAACTTTGTAGATTGCCTATCTGATTGGCATCGTCAAGGGGTTAACCGTATTTTGTCATTGTGTAAAGGGTTTGTGAGACATTAGGCATCAACATTACTGAGTCTATGCGTCGATCAAAAGTGCGTACTGTACATGTAAATGTGCTCTATGGTGAAATGAGATACAAGATACATGTACAGGAGAGACAGAATATGATACTGCTTACCTACTGTAGGAATATGACACAATTGATCATAGATACTCACCATATATCAAGTTTCAAAAAATGGAATTACACTGTAGCTCTTTATAAGAACAATAACATTTCCATGACACTAAAAATCATGACTAACCAGTAAAATACAAATTGGAATGCTAAAAATATTATGTTTTTGTGTATTTTCATGTCAATGCCATAGAATGATGAATATTTTTCATGATTTATTGTATTTTCATATAAATGCCAGAGAATTCAGACGCATTCTTTCCCAATTTTATTTGCTTCACCAGTTCCCGCACCCCCTGACGTGGTTGTTCCATTCGTAGTCACAACGTCGTCTGCGACCGTGTCATACGTAGCGCCGCCCGGAGCTCACACCGTTTTCGAGCACACTCTGACACTCCCAGACGGGACAGAAATCACCGTCGTGTCGACGGCCGACTTCCAAGCCACCTTTACAGGTCTTCTCGCTGGCATGCAGTATCGTCACTCTGTCGTAACCATTGCTGGGACGATGAGGAGTGCCGCATCAACAACCCTCTTCACCACGCGTAAGTGGATACATGTCCAAATGGGGGTAACCTCGTTAGTCATATAGGCCGCTGTATAGCCCAAGAACCGCTAGTCATATGGGCCGCTTAATAACATGTAACGTCCTATACGTGAAGAACTGCTATTCATAAAACAAAAAGGGGGTCACTTTTCATAATCGCTCAAGGTATATGAAGTTACACGCTATTATGAATAGTGTTCCGTATGACTAGTGAGCAGACCCCTCCAAATGTGCAGTATATTACTCATCTGTGCATATGTATATGTGAGGACTCACATATATCGTACCTCGGTGCAGCACACATTAACATTTGTGCATGCATGTTCATGCAGAAATAGAATATTTGCATTTACATACACACACATGCACATTACATGGCTATTGCCATTGTACATAAAAATACTCACATATTTAGACAAAATGATAAGTCTGAGATGATTAATTGACATTACATGAATACAAAATTTGTTATCATATTAAAAAAATGTTCATACCATTATTGTCTATAGCAAGTGTTAAAACTATTTTTGCTTACAGCATATTTGTATCACCTCCCGAAGTGTTGCAGCGGTGCACAAAACGTTGGGATCTTTGGATTCCATGCTGATCATTAATAGCGAGAATATCATTATACTAATATACCTCTGTTATTAGTATTATTACTAGTATATTTCCTGCAGCTACTTTCCTTATCATTAAGCCCCATTTTTATTTCAATAAAAATCATCTCAGGCCCCAACCCGCCGCGTCTCCCGATCTACTCAACGATCGTCACCAAGTCGTCCATCACCATCACGTGGGAGCACAGCATCGCGCCACGCGATGCGTACATCGTCTCGTACTCTCCCGTCGCCGGCCACTACTTGCCGCAGTCGCCGCAGCGAATGGTCGAGAACACGTTCCAGCTGTCGGGACTTGAGCCGTACATGACCATCGACTTCAACGTCACCGCCGTCGTGGGTTCCCAGGAGAGCACGCAGATCTTCTGGCGCCAGAGGACATTCCCTGACAGTGAGTTGATAGAGGGGTGAACTGTGATGTGATCTATGCTGTCAAAGCTATGAACTAGAGGACAAGAGAATGTACACTTTATCTTAACCTTTTTACTTCAATAACGATGTTGACTATGTTTTAGACATTTGATGATAATATCACATAAAGGTGAATGTGCTATAATTGTATAATCTTCTGATGATAAATATAACCTTATTACTGATGTATGTAATATCATTCTGTTGATTGGAATAATCTTCTTTGTTGTGAATATACACGGAACATACTGATTATAAAGCATGAAATTCTAGTTTATTTAATATACCAATGACACAAATCCTGCTCATTTATCCCCTTTTCTAGGACCCGACCCCGTCAGTGGAATCAATATAGTTGCCACGTCGCCAACTTCTGTCAATGTCGTCTTTGCAGTCCCTGCTAGACCCAACGGCCTCATCTCTGGGTATCTTATTGTCTACAACGGAATGAACGCGGTAAGGATAATATAATATATAGTGCCTATCACGATTGATTATCGTCTCAAAGCGCTAAGCTTACAATTGGATATTGAGGATGTGGCCAATGTTACTAAGTCCCTCTAAGAACCATGTCTATTGTTTCTGGCTACCTTATTGTCTACAACGGAATGAAAGCGGTAATGGTAATATAACAATATCCTCAATTTATATAGCGCCTATCATGATTGATAATCATCTCTATTCGCTAAGCTTTTAATTGGATTTTGAGAATTTGGTCAATGTTGCTAAGTCCCTTTACGGACCATTTCTATCATAAAGCAAATGAACGCGACCTCGCACATTTTATGCTAAAGAAATTTCGTTTAGTCAAATTTTGTTTAGTCATGGGAGAAAAGAGGATAATTGAGAAAATCATGCCAAATGGTAGTAGCTATACAAAGACATGAAGTTAAATGAATAAGTTCTATCTATCACTTTTCAGGAACAGATATATGTCTGCTACCCTTTTTTCTGTTAAATTAATTTAACACATAATAAAAACAACAAATTGACAAGTTAAGAACGAAAAGAAATTCAAGGCATACAAGTTAATCATACTCGGTGCACAAAATACAGACAAAATTATAAAGTATAAGGAGTCGGTAGAAAGGCTGTAGAATTTCCTTATGTAAAACAGACCAAAATTTATTGCAAGTTCAACTTAAAGTATGATCTACATGTATGATTTATTAATTGATTTATTGACTCTTTCAATTTCAAAGGGAGTGACTGACAACGGTAACCTATTCTACTCTGAGTTCCATCCCAACGATGTGCAAATCGTGGCCCCCATCTCTGGTCTAAGACCTGGATTCCAGTACACATTCAGCGTAAGTCAATATCATTGTGTGGGTTTGATACGTACATGTACCTGATGACCATGGGTAATAATAATTAAGGTAATTATTTAAGGGCATTTGAACATTCTATATGGAAAATGCGCTATATAAATGCATTATTATTATTATTATTATTTATTTTATTAATGATTTCTTTTACCATAAATGATTTTAAACCAAGGACAGGCATCATCACATGCTATATTGCTCAGACATCAAATTGGCAACTCATACTTTTGTATGACATTTAAATTGGTTAGCAGTCAATTTATCAAATTATTTCTCTTACCATGAATGATTTTAAACCAAGGACAGGCATCTTCACATGCTATATTGCTCAGACATCAAATTGGCAACTCATACTTTTGTATGACATTTAAATTGGTTAGCAGTCAATT